>JASSUY010016803.1:0-15917 GCA_032466535.1 Forpus xanthops
AGCCTTCTCTTCTCCAGGCTGAACAGCCCCAACTTTCTCATCCTGTCTTCATACGGGAGGTGCTCCAGTCCCCTGATGATCCTCGTGGCCCTCCTCTGGACTTGTTCCAACAGTTCCATGTGCTTTTTTTATGTTGAGGACACCAGAACTGTACACAGTGAAGTCTCACGGGAGCAGATGATTGAAAATTCTTAAGCATATTGAAAGATCATCATGAAAGACTGGAGATGTCTGAAAAGTGGAAGTAATTGGCTATGGTGTAGCTTCTACACAAAAGCATAATGCCAGGATTAATCAGGTGGTGATTACGTGACAAAGGTTCTGAAGCAGGCCTCGGGCTAGATACTGCCCTAGAGGAGAAGGAAAAGTAGTTGCCAACAGGCTTGGAAGAGAAGCATTAAAGAACACTAAAAATGAAGGTTTTGGAATGAAACACAGTGGTGAGCACAGGACTAACTAGTGGGGGTGTTTGTGATCTAACAGCTAAAAAAAGATGGGGTTTGTCATATAACTAATGCGTGCCTTCCTTCTTTCTCCCTGATCTAAGTGTTAAAGCCAAGTTTATTGACCAAAACATTTCTCAAAGTCCACGAAATAATGTGGGGTTTTTCAGCTGTTTGTTTTCAAATACACTAGGTTGACCCTTAAACTTTACTTTCTGTGTTGTTATAACCTCTCCTCTGTGTGTTTACTTCTATTCAATAATTTAACCTCTCTCTTACTTAGCAATATATTGAGTTTTAAAAATGTGACTTGCCATTCCAGCTGGGGGTGGCACTGAAGTGTCTAAGCAAGGTCACCTGTGCTCTGGGCCTGTAAGAAATAACTGATTTGAACAGAGAATTCCAGAAAAGCTCTGCTAACGTTCTTTCAGCACTTCATAAATGTAAGAATATATACTTCACAGACCGCTCAAGAGTCAGTCTGGAAGGGTGTTCTCGCACACACAGTTCTTCTGCAAGGTCTTTCTCCCCAGACCCCTAGATCATGGCTGTTAGTTTGCTTTTCTGATACAACTCGTGGCTATAGTGAATGTGAAGACATCTAAGTCTGCTTGTTGCTTTTCCGTGAACTACTGAAGGAACACGATTCTTTGGTCCCTGTAACAATTATGAAACATCATCAATACACTAAACTGTGAAACAGAAGCATGTATCTGCTTTGCAGCAACCTTCAGGAGGGCATTGGGTTTTCAGGGTAGCAATGACTTAAAATAATGATTACAGACCACCAAACTTTGTGGTTCCTGATGATTTTCACAAGTCGCTTGGTGCTTTCATGTCATCATTATCCATAATAACAAGAGCTGAAGTATATCCAAATAATTGGGATGACGCAAATTGCAAGGCACATCTCTTCCTCAGCACTGAGGCAGCTTTTTTGTGCTCTTAAACTGATTTTTTTCTCTTTTAGAAGCTGTCTGACAGAACAATAGAGTTGTGCCAATCCAAGCAACAGATTGTAGCAGATGAAAGTACTGGAATGCTTCTCCTGTCAGCACGGTTCACGGCAGGGATTTTCTCTCACACAAAGGGCTGTTTCAGTAGTAGTTACTGACTTGTGTTTACTGAGAATTTTCAGTGCATTCCTCTAGTGCTAATGTAATTTGCAGACCAAATGGGGGTGTATATCCACAAAGCTTTGCCAGTTGGCCAGCCATGCCTTTTGCTACAGTCCACTGCACTCTGAAAGCCAAAGGGCAGGCTGATGCTTCCTGCTTTATTTCATATAATTTGAAGTGTGTATTCTCTAGTAACAGTGAGCTTCCCTTTTCTACCTACTACAAAGTCTTTGATTTACTGTTTTTCCCTTGGTTGGGTGATAGGTTTTGTTTTAACACAGTTGTCTGTTTTGACAGTGGACTCAAACCTTCTATGGGTAGCTCCATTTTTCCAGAGGAAATGATGATATGTGCCGTTGTTCTGGATGATGAGGCACCGTTTGAGCCCTTTCCTCACTTGAATTTCCTCTGAAGTACTTCAGCTAGCTGTTACCTGTTTACAAGAGTTAATCTCTCTATAGGAATAATACCATGTTTCACCAGGAAAAATAAAAGGAAGTTCAGTAACAGCCCCATATCTCTTTGTGATAAAAAATAATCATGGGGGATCACTGGGATATAGAGGTTTATGGAGGGAGTGAAGAGCATGCTTCCTTTATCAACAGTGGCAACCTGAAACCAGTCAGGAAATCCAAATGTTAGTAAAAGGAAAGAGCAGAAATCTCCCCTGTCCAGCCTTCAGCAATGTCACACTGCTGTCTGTACAAGGAGCTGAGCTGTAGTCAACACTGAAGCTCGTTAATTGTATATAGAATCATAGAATAGTTAGGGCTGGAAAGGACCTTAAGGTCATCTAGTTCCAATCCCCCTGCCAGGGGCAGGGACACCTCCCACTAAACCATGCTACCCAAAGCTATGTCCAACCCAGCCTTGAACACTGTCAGGGATGGAGCATTCACAACTTCCCTGGGCAACACATTCCAGTGCCTCACCACCCTCACAGTAAAGAATTTCTTCCTCAGATACAATCTAAACTTTCCCTGTTTACGTTTGAACCCATTACCCTTTGTCCTATCACTACAGTCCTTAATGAAGAGTATGAGGAGAAGCTCTTTCTACCCGCTTTGTCTGTATGTAAATGAGATTAATGAAGTCATCAGTGAAGGCTGGGTGATTTGTTTGTGCCCTATTGGGGTGATGAAGGATAATCCTGAAGCTGCTTAGAAGCCCTACAAAACCTCAATCTTCAATCTGTAAATAGTCTGAAGTACATTTTGAAGGCCCTAAATTCAAAATCCAGTTCTTCCTAAGCTACACCTGCATTAAAAAATGTTATACTAACGGAGTTTGGCCATGAAACCTGCTCTAGCACATGTTATGCATCTGTTTGAGGTGACTGGAAGGATACCTGCGCTGGCTCTGTTCTAGCAGTAAGAATGCTTACCCCTGATCTGTGGGTCCCATTTCTGCTGTGGGAAAGTTGAACCAGCTGCTGTGTTCTGGGTAACTTTAGCATGAACAGGACCTCTGTGCCCCTGTAACCAATGGTGATAGCATTGACACTGATGGGTGGGAGACTCGGGCAGGCGTCTGAGCACTACTGCATCTGAAATGCTCTGCTTGGGGGAAGATCTCTAGGTGCTGAGGACGTGTAGGACCTTGGAAGGGTCAGTCAGCAGCTGAGTGAGCCACTGCACTCTGAAACTGAAGGGGTCCTTTGGTACCTTTCCACCACCAACAGGATAAGATTTTCTGTTATCCTGCTGCCTGTGGTGACAGGCAGGGAGAAGAGAGCTGCTCGAAAGAGACCAGTTCTGCAACATTCATCAAATTAAGTCATTTGTTTAACCCCAAACTTCATCGATTTCATTACGGAGAGAGGTTTTTCTATAACACCTGCCATTTAGGTTATTTGAAACCAGAAACAATTCATTGTCTTCTAATTGCATCCCAGTGTTTTTCTTTGGCTCCAGTGAAAATAGTCGGTGATTTTCTCTTATGCCTATAGAGCAGATCAGTCATTAGCATGTGTCTGTGTGGGACAGCAGTTAAAGGTGCCATTTTTCTACGTGGTGGGAGCTGGGCATAATTCCATTTTTAGAAACCGAAATCTGACAAGTTTGCTCTCCTGAGTGTTAGGAAGTGGATGCAGAATGAAAATATGTGCACCTCATCTGTTACCTTTTTGTTTTAAATACACTTAATTTTTAAAACGGCGTTTACTGTAGAACACACATAGGATAAAATAAAGCATCCCTCAGAACCGACGTGTAAATCCCAGCAGGCTCCTTTTTCATTATGGACTTTTGATAGTGTGTTGGCTGCCGGGAGATGTTGTCTTCCTATACACTGAGCTGTTACAGCCTGTCGAGCAATGACAAGAACCAAATGTCATCCTTCCAGTCTTCAGCAGCAAAGCAGTTAATAAATTTTGGAGTACGCAAAAGCTTGCAGTTGTATAGGAATCACCCCTATGGGGTGGCTTTGCTTTCCTCATGCTTGAATCTGTTAATATCTGCAACTTCATATTGATACTCTAATCTGAATTTAGAGCCTTGATGTGTCCCAGATTTGAGCCTTTTTCCCCTCTCTACATTGTTTTCTACGCCAAACACATCATTAGTTTGAAATTAATTTTGTCCATCTGGTATAAGCCCTTCTGCAGAAGTATTGCACTGGATTTAACCAGTGTTCTGTGCTGCCAATCCTGAGCTTTTGATTAGAGGTCTGCTCCCTGTGTCACTGCAGTCTTCAATTCTTACCAATTTCATCTGTTGTTTTGGGGTTTGGCTCCATCATTCTTCTTTTAATAATAATAAAACTTCTGGGAAGTCTTGTTGTTATCCATTCTCTCCTCTTCACTCTTGCCATGCTTGCTTTCTCATGACGGGGTCTAAACAGAGAAAGTATGTTAGAAGGCACAAAAATGCCTGAGGTTAGGGCAAATTTTAATGTGGTACCTGAAGTTCCTCAAAGGAGCCTTCACTATGTTACAAAAGTCACTGTACTAATGAGCTATATGCTTTTCAGTTGTGCTGTCCAGCTGAGGCAATGTCCTGAATCACAGCTCGCTCCTGAAGGCTGGGCTTAGTTTCATCAGATAAAATCTAATAAAAATCAGAACTTGGTTTATTTGCTTCACTTTTCTGCCTGAAATTTGATGTTCTACACTCTGAGTGTGGTGAAGGCTGACGTAGTGAGGGTTGAAAATCACAGAGTAGACATGGTTACTGTAGCTCGGAGCTGTGAGAGGTCAGAACAGGCCTGCAAGAAGATTTCACCAGAACACCTGAGTATGCCTGTTATGTATTGGTACCTCTGGTACAGTTATGAGGGGTTCAATTAGCTCTTATTCCTACAGCCTGTAGTTGAGGGAAGGGAGTTGATGCTGGCAAGTGAGCAGGGGTGCTCTTGCTACACACCATCCTAGTGCTGGGTCTGGGAATGGCAGCGGAGTGAGAGCACCTCCTTGACCTTCCAGGTGCTGTGAATGCAGAGCTCCCCTGGGCATTCAGTAGTTTAGTGTTTAGCCAGCTGGTGTCAATGTCTTCACTGTACTGCAGAGTTACAGGTTTGAAATTCTTTGTTCTCCGTTCCCCTGCCGCTATGTAATCCAGGGTATTTTGAGGTGCATACACTGAAGTTCTGTGTTTCTTTGCTTTCTGGTACAGGGATCAGAATCTTCTGTTGGTTACAAGACCTCCAGGTCTTCCACCTCACTGATCTTGGCCCAGATCTTTGTAGGGCTGAGGGCATTGAGGGAGGAGCAGCAGCTCTTGCAGTTAGACCCGGCTAATGGTCCAGCTTCTCTCAGCCTTTAGCTGTGCCAGACGTGCCTTGCTCTGAAGCAAGGTTTAGGCAGCCAGCTGAGAGCCAGCCCGCTGACTGCTTGCCTGTCACATTATCCCATTTAGCTGCCTGGACAAGAGGAACACTTGGGGGGTGCTGAAGTTTAGCAGTGGTAGTTACAGGGCAGAATCACAGGTGGTCATTTTAGTGCCTATACATGGGGTAAGGCTATGTGATGCTGGGAAGGCAAGACAGCACTGGAGCTGCATTTCAGTTGTTGGAAAAGAGGCAGTGAGTATTAAGCAAGGCACATCTCTGACATGCAGATGCTAAAGCACCTCCTCTGTAGCTGAACAAAAGATGCAAGGTACCTGCCCTGAAACATTGGCATAAATGTATTTCTTTTTTCTCTTTCAGGTCTGGATTTACAATGAGGATCATGAGCTGATTTTAAATAATCTCCTTTGCTTGGACGTTTCGGAAACTCGCTCATCCGACCCACCTCGTCTCATGAAATGCCACGGGTCCGGCGGCTCGCAGCAGTGGGCATTCGGGGTAAGCGGAGTACGGCTGGCACAGAGCACATTGCTTATAATTGATCGTGGAATCGCAAAATCATTTAGATTAGAAAAGGCCTTGTAGATCATTGAGTCCAACCACTAACCTAGCACTGCCAAGTTCACCATTAAACCATGTCCCTGAGTGCTATGTGTATACATCTTTTAAACACCTCCAGGGAGGGTGACTCAACTCCTTCCCTGGGCAGCCTGTTCCAGTGCTTGACAGCCCTTTCGGTGAAGAAATTTGTCCTAATATCAAGTCTGAACCTCCCCTGGTACAGCTTGAGGTCATTTCCTCTCATCCTATCATTTGTTACTTGGGAGAAGAGACCATCCAGCTCCTTGCTCCATCCTCCTTTCAGGCAGTTGTAGAGAGCTATAAAGTCTCCCCTAAGCCTCCTTTTCTCCAGGCTAAGCCACCCCAGTTCCCTCAGCTGCTTCTCATCACGCTTGTGCTCCAGGCCCTTCATGACAATAGCACTAATAGGACAGTGGATTTAAGTTTAATTATGACTAAACCTCAGATATACCAAGTCAATTGTACTGTACTAGGCTCAGCCCACAGTCTAAGCAGCCTGTACCAGAGTTGCATGGGTTGTTGCGGCTGCATTTCCTAATAAGACAGCTGAGCTCTGTGTCCTGCAGCCCCTTTGCAGCTTGGGAATGTGTCTGTAGCTCTGTTTAGCCTTTTTTCCTGCTTGTCACAGCCACCCACTGTGGCTCACAGGGATGTGCCAGAGGCACCAAAAGCCACCCCACAGCTCTTTGTTGTGTTGCGTTTGCAGGACTGGGAGACAGGAGGGTCCTTGTGGTGATTTCTACTTTGTGATTGCAGAAGTACAGGGCATAACAGAGGATTGAGAGAGGAGGTTTCTTGCAGTCGCTTCTGCCCTATAATTGCATCTTATTAGTTTAATCATTTAGAGCTGGTGCTACATATGCGTAAAATTTGGCTCCTGGGTATTAACTCAGAGGTTGCTCCTCACATGCCCTAAGCATAGCAGTGAGTCTGTAGCACAGACATTGCTGAACAAAGAGAAGGGCACTGCCCAAACTGCCTGTTGTGCTTCCAGGATAGCTCTGCATGAACTGTCTTGGGTTCATACCTTGCTGCTTGTTGGCAGCACGAGTTCCTATGTGGAGTGAAATAAGGGAAGCTGTTGCAGTCCAGGATGGTTTGGACATACAAAGGCAGGTATTGCATGAGCCCAGGGCTGTGTGTGTGTGGTGTTTGCCCCAGCGGTGCCACAGCTGCATTGGTGTTGGCAGCGGTGAGCTGAAAGGTTCTGCTGCTGGTAAGAGATTACTCAGGGTTCATCAGCTTGAGTTAGCAGACAAGACTGGCTATTGAACTTCAGTGCAGTTAACTGTTAGGTGATGCCTGTGCTGGTGGTGTGTGACTCTTTGACAGAAAAAGACCAGCTGTGCACTGCCAGTTACAGCACAGGACTCAAGAGTTAGAGGTATTCTGGAGGAGTGCTGTGATGTCCTTACTATGTTCTCTTTCATTGGACATCTGCCTGTGTCCATGAGTACTGACGCTGACCTGCATGTGGCTCTCTTGCATATCAGCTCCCTCCATGCAGGAGAGCAGGAGGTTGTGGCCCATGGGCACTGCAGGGGTGGTTATGGGGTATGTCAAGGAGGCTGCAGAAAGTCTCATCTCTCAGGAAGGAGCATTCCCTCCCACTAAGCATCCCTTTCAGCTTCAGTTCAGTGATGAGCAGAACAGAAGTTTTAATAACTAAATCCCATCTGTCTGTCTCCTCTAGAAAAACAACCGCCTCTACCAGGTCTCCGTGGGGCAGTGCATGAAGGTGGTGGATCCACTTAGCCACAAAGGGTACGTGACTATGGCCATCTGTGATGGGTCCCTTCCGCAGCAGTGGCATTTTGAGAGCTGAAGCAGCGAGGATGCGGTTGGGAAGTGTTAAGCCAGGACCCCGGTTCCTCTTCGGCAGTGATGCTCACTCATTCTGGAGGGCTTTGTGAAGAGCTGCTGCACCCAGCACAGCTGCTGCGGCGGCCCCGTAGGGACACTGCTGTGAAGAGGCGTGTGCAGGAGAAAGTCTGGGTGGTCCCTGGCAGCTGGAGCAGCAGCAGCAGCAGAGCACCACGTAGAAGTGCAATTTATCAGCGGTTCCTTGGATTATCCTGGATTATTGAACTGTTATTCAGTAAGAGAAATTATTAGAGCAATGTCATTTAAATGGTGAGATTTTAGCTTTGTGGAGCTTTTAAATGCCAATGACAGAAAGGAGTATTTCATGTGCAGTATCTCATTAATTGACGGTTTTAGTATGATTTTACTGGCCAAATTATTTTGCTTTGTTTGGAAAGTATTTTTCTTCCCTTTTATCTTCTGATAATTGTCATTTGTGATATTTAAATTTAGATTCTTTAATTTGCAGTTTTAGGACATTTCATATCTTTTAAACCCATCGCTGTCATTCGTCACCTCGTATTTAAAACAAAGTCACTATTACAAAGTCTATTTTGATGACTCATGGCAGTAGCTGCATTTAAAATAAAGCATCATTTTTTTATTAAGCTGTATGGCCTTCCTCTTTGTAGCTCTTGGACCAGAAAGCACCGATTTAAGAGACTGATGTTTTCACTCTCTTTTCTTCTCAGCTGGCTCCTGTTCCTCTCTCCCATCTTGTGAGCTTTGAAGATAATTTATCTCTTTGTTTTCCTTTCTCTCTGCTTCCCAGTTCCCTTCGCCAGTTCACTTATTTCACTCCTTACCTTTGTTTGACTTCCTGCCTCAGCCCCGGATGCTCCTTCAGTGCTTGGAAGCTGCTGCAGAAGGGAAGAGCTGTTCTCACCCAGCGATTTTTTTCCTAGTGACATTGGCCTGGTTTATCCTGCTGGACTGAGTTGCCTTCCCACAGAAGCCACCCTGGTGTTCAACCATTGCCAGCGCCACAACAGCCTCACTCTTCTGCTTGAGCAGCAGAAGCACTTTCCAGCTGCGCAAATACTCCAGCATCCAGTTCCTGACGTTTTGGGCAGCATGAGGAAACGGTGGTAACGTTGGAGTGATTACAGAGCCATGTCTTCCTGCAGAGAGGAGAGATTCTTGTGTGGCAGATGGTGCTTGGTCCTTCAGCTGCTACCAGGGCGGTCACCCTGCGAGAGCAGGTAAGAGCTGTCTCTCCTTCCACCGCACTCGTCCATCAATGCTGGAAGCAGGGAGGAGCCAGGTGAGCCAGGTTTAATGGTAAATCAGAGCGATAGGCTGGAGGTTCTTCCACATAAAGCATTACAGTGAGAATAATTCGGTTAGACACCAGCCAAGTTCTTTCCTACCATGAGTCTCTCAAAGAACCGTGGCCCCTTCCAGCAGCTATGCCTCAGCTGGGGCCTGTGCTGTGCGTGGCTGGGTCAGGTGGCCCTTGGAGGGGCACCCAGAGGCTTCAGATTGGGTTTCAAATCCCAAATTGCTATTGCAGGGCAATGTGGGGCAAGAATGGACTTCCTGGGTGTTGGCTCACAGTGGCCTCCAGTTCAGCACTTCCAGGGCAGTGTAAAACCAGGTGGCACAGTGTGCTGACAGCTCAGGAGCAGGTCTGTGCTTCCTGTCCTTAACCAGTACCTGCTTCCTCAGGCTATGCCTGGGGTGGCTGCTCTGCCTGGAATCAATTCCAGCCCTTGATGGTGGTGAAAGGGTGGGCTGCAGCTTCCTAAACACCTGATGTACCCTGGCTGCTTCCACAAGTCAGTGTGAGGCAGCCACTGGTGCTGGGAGGGCTGCTCCCAGCTGTGTGCTGGGCTCTCTGCAGGCTGTGACATTGGTTTTAGTTGTCAGACTGTTTGGGCAGCAGCCTTGCTCTGCTTGTTTAGCATGGCCTTTATGTTGTTTTTTAAAAAAATGATGAAAAATTGACAACCAAACGCCTCCTCGAACAGGCAGAGCAGAAGCTTTGGCTTTGTTTATGGCCTGAGTCTGTTGCCACGGAGAATATGTGACTGGAACTTTTGCTCCTGGTAAGGGAAGTTGGAGGCTGGTGTGTTGGAGGCTGTCAAAATCGGCTCAGTACATGTGGTTTTTAAGCATGCAGTAACAGACACAAACATAGAATTGGTGAACTTCTCAGCTGCAGATGAATTGATAAATATCCTACCTCATTCCTGTCTATATATCACACCTTTATTGTTTGAAAATTGACACTACCCACATTTGCAGCACTGCAGATGCTGCAGCCAGACTGTGGGGCTGGGCTGAGCACTCCCAGCTGCTGCTGCTGCGCCCTAGGGTGTCCGTTTCCAGCAGCAGACGGAGGTGATGATGGTTTGGAAAGTGTTGATAGTGTCTGCAGTGAGTGGGTTTTGGCCACAGCTGTATCTGTTTGGTGCTGCAGCTGCAGAGCCAGGTTGTCACACATAGAACGTGCACAAGGGAGGGTTATAAATCTCTTTGGTGTACAGCAGGCCCGTGTCAGTTCCCTGCTCACAGCTGGGTCCTGTCTGGGCTGAGGTGGAAATTCAGTTTTCTTCTCATAGTTAAGTGACTGATTGCTCACAGGTGACCCTCGGGAATTGGGCTGAATAGGAAGCACAGAAGGAAAAGACTTACCATAGAATCATAGAATGGTTGGGGTAGGAAAGGACATTAAAGCTCATCCAGTTCCAAACCCCAGCCATAGGCAGGAACACCTTCCACTAGAGCAGGTTGCTCAAAACCTCATCCAACCTGGCCTTGAACACTGCCAGGGGTGGGGCAGTCACAGCTTCTCTGGGCAACCTGTGCCAGGGCCTCAGCACCCTCACAGGGAAGAACTTCTTATCTAAATGTCCTCTCTGTCAGTTTAAAGCCATTCCCCTCATCCTTCTTCAGCTTTCTTATAGGCTCCCACCAGCTCTCAGCGGTTTCCAGCCCCAATCCAACCCCTAACTCGCCAACTCCACCCCAGCCCAAACCAGCAGAAGCATGACACCCCATTTACTCTTTTTTTTCTGCATCTCTGGCCCATTGTCTGGGAAAGACCCAAGCATTGGGAATGGCGGCTGGGAACGCTCAGGACGTGGCAGCAGAATTTGGGTTGTGTTACAGGCAAGGGGGGGGACTGCAACTGCTGAATGCACTGAAATCCTGACAGAAGTGGAGAAGAGACCCTCAGAATAAATCCAGGAGGACGAACCTCGTAGATGTAAAATATTTTATTTGTAAATGCTGATCTTCTAAATCTGTTTCCACAAATTCCAAACCCCAATAACACTCTGTATGCTTCAAAAAATTCTGGGTTGTTTTTTTTTTTTTCAGTTGGTTTTTCATGTGGGTCTTTTTTTGCCAACATTAGATACTATTATACAGAACAGAAAAAACTGTAGGACAAATACTGGTAGGATGTTGGAATATTGTACAAGAGAAGAAAAATATTCAAGAAACAATTTCATACAGCTATTTATCAAGAGAAAAATATATACAATTGATTTATTCTGTAAGATAAAAATACATCATGCCATATACATTACAAGTTCAGAACTGTATGACTGAATATACCAACAGTTTACAGTCCACTTTCATTGTACACACACAAAAAAAGAACTTCATTTTTTCTTTCTCTATTTATTTAGGCTGTGAAGTGTCAGTACCAGAATCCGAAGTACAAAATAAGCTAACCTGGTTCCAAATGCTGATTAAGTTTCTACAAGCAAACACAAAACAATGTGTTTCATTTTTTTTTGTGGGTTTTTTCCTTGTTTTTTTTTGAAAGAAATGTAAACAAAAACCAATCCATACAAACACATCTTTAAATTACAGTTTCCAAACCCCTATTGCCAGAGTCCTGCAGCTGCAAGCATGTTACATCGCGAGTTTTGTCCTCGCTTTCAAGAAGGTTGTCGGCGGCTCGGAGTTAAGCTCCAACTACATGATTCTAAGCCGTTCCCATGATTTAAGGTAGGCTGAACAGTCCCCCCAATCTTGACTACTTTTGCTGAAGGAAAACCAATGTCCAGCCTCTCTTTTGGGTGGTTTTAGCAGTTATTCACAGTTATCACAAATTGTAAGCACAAAAAAACCTGACTTAGGAAATAGGGATGCAACAATATAATACAAATAAAATTAATCTAAAGTCCCCAACCATCTACAAAAGCCCCGGTTTACTGTACACATGCCCTTACCAGGCTTTAAGGTCGACTTAAAAAAAGGTCTCCTAAGACCCCAGCTGAGACTGCTTGAAACATAAAAACCCCTCTCGCTTAAAACAGAGATTTTGGTTATCCCGTTGCGCGCCTCCGGGAGATCATATTGTAACATCCCTATTGATGGCGTGTTATCAGCACCCAACTGCCGCAGCGCCTGGTAGCATTTGGTCAAGAACTAGGTTTTATAAGGTATTTTTTTTCTTTTTTTTTCTTTTGCTTTTTCTTCTCAAACTATTTACAGGTGTGTACAAAGGAACAACGTAACAGGGTGTGTTAGTTCTGCAGGTAACAGCAGCAGCTTGGCTTTCCTCTAACTTTCTTTTTAAAAATAGCTTCATTCACTTATTCAATAATAAATACAAAAAGGTTCTCTTATTTTACAGAAATCAAAAACTACAATAAACTGACTCATGGAATCAAGTATTTAAATGTATTTTAGTGCAAGTTATTGTTTTCCCTTAGCTCTATCCCTAAGGAAGTCGTTTCAGTACATTCCTTGTTCAGTGGTGTCTACTTTTATTTAAAATTTTTCTTTAATCAGAGGGCCTGCCCCTTTATCAAATAAGGCTGTGGCCAGCACTTTGGACTTCTCCCTTTCGCTGGTGATTTCAGTCTTACATTCATTGATGCCCACCTGCAGTCCCGCAGGTCAGCCCTCGGTTCTTTGCCCAAGTTCATCAGTTTCTCCTTAGTGAGCTCAAAAACAAAAGTGCTGGACCATTCTGTTAAGTCAGTCTCACCTCCCCGTGGCTGGAAAGTTGGCTTTGCGTTTTGCCGGCTGCTTCTGGTGCTTGCTGGGTGCTTGGGCTCTTTTCTCTTGTTAAGCACACAAGTAGAAAGCTGTACTTCCAGAAGTGATTTTGTTTTTTTTTTCTTTTCCCCTTCAAAAAGGCAATAATTTTCCATCGACAAAATCAAACTGCGAATCACTTCTTCCTAGGGACAAGCAGCCCTCAAAGACAGCAAGGAATGCATTCTAGTTCATCCACTTTCGGCAGTTTACAGCTCCACAGTGACATGGAATCTTGTGCTGGTCATCTTCAAAATCAAACTTGTAGTCATAGCAAAGCTGGAAGCAGATGAAGAGAAGAACGGTTATGGAATGCCCAGGATTTATCCCAGCTTGCCTGGTATCTCCAAGTTAAACATCAAAATGCTGCTGAGGCAAGACTGGAAAAAGTCAAGGAGGGAAACACCACTCCACTCTCCCACCCCAGCACAAACAAGCAGGGCTACCAGCTGTAGAAATCACACGGTATCTAGAAAGCAATGCAAGTAGCAAGAGGGGAGTAAAACCTAACAAGACCACCCTACCTCCTCCCCCTTCTGGATTCTCCTGCTGGAGCTGATGATAATTTTGTGTCCTCTCTCAAAAGTCACCACCTCGGCCACGCAGTTCGGTGCACATGAATGATTGATGTACCTGTGCAAACAGTTGGAGGAAAAGTAACCTTTTAAGGAAATGTATCTCCTGAGGCAAATCTAAACTAATCCTTAGGATGAACTTAGTTAGCTTCAGGTTGCACTGACTGTGCAGATATAATTATATTACTCCCTGCTTGATTCTGTACCTAGAAAGTGTCAGAAAAGTGAAGCATTAAAAAGAAAATAATTCCTTCTTCATAGTTGCCATGAACCATAATAAAATGAAAAAGCTAATGCTGCCAGTGGAATACTCCAAAGACTGAATGTACCAGCTCAGAAAATTAAAAATCACTGAGAGAAGCAGAAGTGTGAGTCCCTCACACCCAGCCCTGGTCCAGAGAACGCAGATCATCTCCCCAAGCAGGGTCAATCTCCCCAGAGCCACCCACCTTGCGGGGCCTCCTGTCAGGGTCGCATCGATGACATGGTCATTGTCAATGCGGAACATGTACACACCGCGGTTCTGGAAGACAGGATGGGGAAAATCACTCTCTTAATTTAACATTAAAAGTTTTCACTTAATTCCTAGTGATTAACCAGAAGCAGCAGCGTGGGTCGGCTCCTATGTCCCCTTGTGTTCAGAATCAGACTCTGCCACTGGCTCATGAGGAAAGAGTGAGCCACACACTGCCCTTCCCCTCACAGGGATGTGAGGGAGTGAATGGGGAGCACACAAAAATCTCATTTCCCTAGCAGCTTCTGTACTGCCTTTCACTTGGGATCTTAAAGTGCTTCATAACTGTGTACGGTTACACAGAGTTACAAAGGAAGTTGCTTTCAACTTAAAGAAGTTCTCTGTCCTCCAGGACAGGGGACATATATTGCCTATCTGCATAGTGCACTGTGAGAGCTATTAAACACTGAAATACTCTGATTTGATAACAAACACTGTAAACTGGTTATATTTCTAGCTTATTGCCCTTATACCACAGCAGAAAACAAATGAGAGAGGACGTGAATTCAAATAGCAGAACAGCTATTGTTGTGCTGTACAAACGTTTGGAAGGGGAAAGGAACAGCGATCAAGCACCAGCCATACCTGAGATTCATAAAGCTTCTCCTTCCTGTTTGCTACCTCGTTCCGGATAATAGTTCCGATATATTCAATGACCATAGTGTGCTTTTCAATGTCTCTAGCAGCATATAAGCCCAGGCCCTGCAAAAAATACATCAGGATTTAGAATTCTCTACAGATATTTACACTGCGTTCCTCACTGCCCCACAACTGTTCTTGCAGAGTATCCCATGAAAACTGAGCTACCCAGGAGGAGTGAAGCAGCATACACACTGTATGTGACCACCAAAACTCAGGACCCAGCTACATATTATACTGTTAGGATGCAAGAAAATGTACTTGGCTTGTGTCTAGGTGAGGAACCTTCTTTTGACCCTCTGGCACCTGGCTTTGTAAAGATTAGGAATTCACTGAAAGACCAAGTAGGCCTTACTAGAGGAGAGAGACCTAACAGGAATGCAGCAGCACAATTACATCCATCATACGTCAATTACAGCAGTACACCCTACATCCATCCGCAATTAAATCCAAGCTATGAACAACTCTGTTCATACACAGTGAGATTAATTACAAAGCTTTTGCTGAACAGTTTGTGGAGCAGAGCATCAACAGAATTACATGAAACAACAAATTTCTTAGTATTATGAATGCAAACAAGCACTGAACTCCTCCTGCTGGCCTTGCACCACTTTACTCAGCTTGGTCTGAGTGTGTCAAGCTCCTAATTGTGTATGTGTTTGATTATATTTTACTACATTTTTGAGAAATATTTCTCCCACAACTTGAAAGGAACTTGAAAACAGGATGAAAGACATGGGGGCTTTTTCAGCCCGGAGAAGACAAGGCTCTGGGGAGAACTTAGAGCAGCTTCCAGTGCCTAAACAGGCCAAAAAGATATCTGGAGAGGGGCTTTTTAAAAGGGTATGTACAGCTTTAAACTGAAAGAGGGCAGATTTACATTAGGTACTACAAAGAAATTCTTCCCTGTGAGGGTGGTGAAGCACAGGCACAGGTTGCCCAGAGAAGCTGTGGCTGCCCCATCCCTGACAGTGTTCAAGGGCAATCTGGTCCAGTGGAAGGGGGGCTGGAAGTGAATGAGCTTTAAGATGCCTTCCAACCCAAACCATTCTGTAATTTTTGTAACAAACAAATGAATTTTTAAGATATTCACAATAATCAGAAAAAATCTTACTGAAGATAAACCTATGGAAGTGCTTTGGTACATAAAAAATTTCTGATTTGGGGATAAGACTTGAAAGATTTTTCTAATAGATTCAATTTCCATTATTTTACATAAATTTCATATAAATGTTTATATATAGATTGAAATAGAAAAAATATAGAAAATAGATATAAATTAAAAATCATAGAACCATAGAATAGTTAGGGTTGGAAAGGACCTTAAGATCATCTAGTTCCAACCCCCTCCCATGGGCAGGGACACCTCCCACTAAACCATGTCACCCAAGGCTAT
>JASSUY010016804.1:10000-20975 GCA_032466535.1 Forpus xanthops
AAGTAACCCCTGGGTGCTGAAGTCAAAAGATGATAATTCAAAGCAGAAGTGTGAATGTGTATTTGCAGCATTTATTTTTCAAATGCTTGCATTTGTGGGGTTTATTTTTTGGTTTTTGTTTTCATGGTTTTTTTTTAAGTAAGAATGTCTTTAAGTGATTTATAGGTAGATATTGTTAAAATAGTACATCAGACTGAATAAAAGAGCGAGCTTTTTTTCGAAATGGTTAATAGGCCTTATTGGCAAATCATCACTGTTGCAAGCGTCATAGTTACAGCTCAGCTTTAAAGTATATGAGTTTAAAACCTAACTATTGTGACTAATATTTATTTCAAAGTATAGAATGTGTCACAGCAGTAGGGCATCCTATTATTAATTCAGTAAACTCTTGCTGTAATGATTTTTGGTATGAGGTTGCTGTACTCAAGTTCCTGGCTATATAAAAAGTAACAGTGAAACATGCCTTTATTTCAGCTGTATCTATCTTGCAGTAACATGCAAAATGACTCGTTCCCAGGAAGAACCATATGGACTAGTTGTTCCATATTAAACTACTACAGTATAACTTTGAGCTCACCTCGTATGCTACAAAGCCTTTGGTTAAAACACCAATTTTAAGGACTGTTTTTAATTCTGCATTTTAAATCAAGTCAGGGCATGGCTCTGCCACATAATGTGTTCAGCTTGGAATTTCTTAATTTTAAAAAGTTCATGTGTCCTTACCTGCTCTTTTATCACTGCAGTGCTGATGCTTTGCAAGGACCACATCTGAGTCTTCCTCCATTTGAAATACACTTTGCACTGCGTGCAATTGAATGCTAAATTATATGATTCTGCCATATAGTTTTTTTGTCCGATGGTGGCAGTTTATATTCCAGATCAGAATTTCACTGAAGAAATTTTCATAGATTCCACTGACTTCAAATGTAAGAGTAAAAGCTGCAGAGTTGTCGTGCTAATGCAGGCAGATTTGTGCAGAAGATGATACATGGCCAACATGTTTTCTTCATGTTTTCTTTCTGGTTTACCCTCTAAAAGGCACCTGCTGCTGCATAAAGGATGCTGCAGTAGCTTCCAAATCAGGAACATTCACTTTCTGTGCTTACAAATGATTTTTTTTTCCCCTTTAGCTCTAAGTCACTACTTAAAGTCTTTCTGAAATAAAATAACAGAATAGTGATATTTCAGGGTAATATTTTTTCTCTTTTTTTTTGCCTTAACATCTGGTAGGTGAAAGGAAAAATGCCTGTACGTTTTCAAAACAAAATGAAAACCCAACCTTTCCTGTTAAGTTTTGTATTTTAAATGGCCTTTATTCAGGGAGGGGGAATTCCCTAGCCTCAGTTTATCTTTACCATAATATTGGTAGCTCATGTGTAAGCTTGTGTTTTGTCCTTTTTGTTTTGGTAGTGCTTTCCAGTTGAAAAGAGGAGTGAACTCCCAGTCCTCTGGCTTTTCCAAACCTCTAGTTTGTAGTTGTACTTATCATCAATATTGCAGGCCCTGACACTCTGCAGCACTGTCACTGTATATACTGTGAAGGCAGTAAAAATGAGCACTAATCAATCTTTCAGGGAGAAGCAATGAGCATTAGAAGGCCACTATCCTGTGACTAAACACACCCCTTTTATGGAGTGTTGGTGCTAATAAAGGACAGCTTATTACTGAGGCAGAGACCAAAGCTTGGGTGAGGTCAACCATGACTGGCAGTCATCAGTCATTCTTAATGATACTTTTTCCCGTGCTTTCTAAGGGATTCTGAGCAGAGTGCAAATCATTTGGGGTCATCCATAGTTCATGTACCCACAGATGGCAAAGGTTTTGAAAGACTTTAGTTTAAACTTGGTCTTTTTTTTTTTTTCTTGTTATTTTTTTTTTTTTTTTTTTTAAAATGTTACTCAAATAGGCAAAAACCCTCAAACAAACCAGATTTGGGCTTCTTTGGAATGTTGTATTTTCTTTCACTCTAGTAGATGTTTTATACACTAGAGTGCTTGTGCATTATAAAGAACTACATAAATTTATTTTTATGACGTCTGTCTTCTTTAATTATTACCTTTGATGTCTATTGGTGACTAAAGAGAGCTTAACAGGATTTCTCTCCCTTCTTAAATTTCGCAAAGTGAAACTCAGCCAGTCCCTGACAGATGTCTGTTCCTCACCTTCAGGATTATTTTATAAATCCCTTTCTGATGAGCGGAAGTGTCAAATCAAGGACAGGTCATAAAGTAAAAGTATAAACCTTTTAAAGGGAGACCTTGGTAATATATAAACATTTTGCACACTATCTGAAATTTTATGAACTTAAGAAAAAAATAATATTTTAGGAAAAGGAAGGCAAAAGTTTAAAACACCAGGCAGTGCGTGTGTGTTTTTAAATATGCACTGTTCCCTTGCTCCTCATCTTTATTTCCATAGTGAAATTTTACATGTATTGAGAAAATAGCTGTATTATCCGTAGGGGCTGTCATTAGAGTTTGGGTTTCAAAGGGTCTCCCTATTTCATTTACTTTGAAATTTGTGCTTTTTTTCAGTTGTCGTTTTTAAATTCTGCAATTAAGCACTCTCTGCACCACCTTGAAGTTGGTGACTGCGTATATTGCTGCTGTGATCTAAACAACTGCTGTCATTTCAGCTGAGATTATCTGAGATTTTACTTGAGCAAAACCGCTAGTTTGCTTCTAAAAACCGAGGGAAACAGGATCATTTTGGGGGTCTACTGGCAAGTCCCCATCACTGCGTAAAGAAACACTTTACAGTAATACATTACTTTATAATGTAAAATCCTGATGGCAGGTTGGAGGGCAGGAGAGTGTATGTAGTTAAATCTGCCTACATACATGTATATGAATGTATACAGACCTTAAAAATTGTCTGTAATCGGTGGTGTAATTTTTACAGTTGCAGATTTCCTTTTTTTTTTTTTTTCAACTTTGTACTGTTAAAAAAGCCAAGCAAGTACAGCGTGTGTAAACTGAAGAATGCATTTTCACTTGATTAGCATTAAAAGCTCATTTGTTTCCTCATGTGTCTGTACAGCACCAAGCACAGTAGGACCCTGTCCTATGTAGAAACATTGAGAAGTTTCCTTATTTTGTAGTATAAAATAGTAATCTGATGAGGGGAAGGGGAAAAAGGTAAATATTTCTTTTTTAGAGGTTAGAGGTTTTTTTATCCAATGTTTTTATGGCTAGGAAATTTGCCTGATAAAGTCCTTTACGGTTGATGATGTGAATGCTTATTTGCCACCTCGAGATTTGTGTATTTTTCGTGTCTGGTTAAAAACTTGAGTCATTTTTGCAATGCTGCAGTGTCACACCATGTCTGAGACTTTGGGAGAGTTAAACAAGTCACTGATGATCCAGTGTGGTCGGTACACCGCTAGAAATGCTGTAAAGCATATGGAAATTAGTGTTTGAGAAACAAACATTTATACAGCGTTCCACCTGGTAGCAGTACAATTAGGCCTGGATGAAGGGGCTACAGTACTTTTATGAGCCCACATCCCAGTGATGCTCTGTTAATTGTTGGTGAAAACACAACTGATACTGGAAGGCAACTTACCTGGCACTTAGACCCTGAGCCAGCGGCTGGCTTTGTGCAGTCACAGGGGTGCGCCCGTGTACAGCCCCTTGCTAGATCAGGACCTGAGGCTACGCTTCAGTCAAGAAGTAATTCTGTTCAAGGCTCTATGTATCAGACAAAAACTTTTTATTTTCAGTTACACGGAGGGTGAGGAGGAGGAGGTGTGAGAGCATCCACATGAAGAGGAAGACAGTGAAACTTTCTTCTCACCACTGGTTTGAGGGCCTCCAGACAGCCTAGGCTAGCTTTGCAGGTCAGCTGAATATGTAGGGGTGGTATTTTAATGCTCCCTGTGGTAGTTCTGTCTGGTCAGGGGATGAAAGTCACCTTTGAGTTCAGTGTCCATCATATTGCTTTGTAGATAGAAGATAAACAGACAGCAGAGCTGTTCTGTGCTTGCATCTTACCAAGTGATGCACAGGTTCAGCCTTTCACGTAGGCATAATGCTGGTTTTTAAATACTGCATCCCTTCTCCCCCCACCAGTGGTTTTTTGATGTTTAGGTTTTTAATTCGTATCTGAAATCCTTTATTTTATCTTTACAGACTGGTTGAGTAGGAGTCGTTTAGTTTATGCAGCTTTGTGCTTTTTCTCTACAGCTTGTATCTGCATGAATGTGTTGCAGCCTGAATGCGAGTTCATTCGATTAAATAAAATGCTTAAATTGTAATCCGTGCAAAACGATCATATTTGAAACACTTGATGTCTCGGTGAGAATCCATTTAATAGTGATCAGATTTAAATGATTTAACACAGTGGTGGTGGTGGGAGGTGGGGGAGGGAAATACAGTTTTGAGACATTCCTGTATATAAAAAAAAGATTAAACCAAATTCAGATATGTCTCTCTCCCCCCTTCTCTCTCCCTCTCTCTCTTTTGAAGCAGTCAAAAGATATACTGTATCCCCAGTGAAAGGGTGCTTTCAATCCAGTTATCCCCTTTACCCAGTCTCAGTTTCCAGAACCTTCCACAACCCCCCTGGTTAAACTACTAAGCCTTTGATTCCTTCCTGATTACACTATGCAAGACATCTATCAAACACTGTCTTATCTGTTTGTAAGGCAGCTCAGGCCTCAGATTTAAGTCATGGGTTTTGGCTACAAGTTGGAGTGTGATTAATAATTGACTAATGTAGCTTTTATTTATCACAGGCTAGCACATTTCACCATTACCGAGTTAATTTATGTTAAGTGTAAGCTGTCGTTCAATCTGTTTTTCAACTTTTTTATTTTTTTTATTTTAATCCTAAGTCTATCTTTCACTTTTTGAGAAACAAAATCCTTACACAGGGCACAGTCTTACTTGGTGCCAAAAAGTTGATTTCCTTTTCAGCGGAGCCATACATCACCAGCCCTCCCAGCTGCAGTGTCAGCCCCTGACAGAATGACATGTGTCATTTATCAAAGGGGCCAGGCCAGGCCTTGGGAAACGCACACGACAAAGCCTGGGAGAGTTCATTTTGCAGTCCCCTCCTACCCTCTGCTAGCCTCTTGCCAGGAAAGCCTGTGATGTTTCTGTCTTCGCAGCATTACTGTAAGTCCTTCAACCTTCACAGAATTAACCCTCGCTGCTGCCACTGCTGCCGCTAGCCCTCCCCGCAGGGAGCTGCGATGCCCAGGTGCCATGCTGGCTGGCCAGCATGTGGAAAATAACCTGCAGCAGGCTGCTCCCTTGTCCACTTCCACACTCCTCCCAGAAGGGACTTTCTTATTTTTCAAATCCTGTATATTGTACGCTATAAGAATTAAAGTCCTACGTTTTTCTACAGCGGGACAAGGTCAAAGGCATAAAGAATAAGGTAATAAAGCATTTCAGTCATAAAAAAGGGTAGCCACTGTCCTGTGCACAGGTAGAGATTTGTGCTTCCTGTAAGGCAGTGAGTGAGACAGCCAGGGAGTCTTCTTCCACCTTCCTGTTTAATTTCTCCTTTGGGTTATTCTGAAGCCATGTGCTGAAATAAATGCAGTGGGTGGTTTCTCTGTATGCCACTTCCCAACACCTGAGCTGCACAGCACCTTCCCAGAGGAGCTGGCCTGGCAGGACTTTTTGTACTCCTCCTGAAACTTGTAAAGAAAGTTGATAGCATTTAACAGGGGAAAGAATAATCCCCAAACCTCAAGGTGTCACTTATACTGAATAGTTTAATTTCTGTAATGTAGTTGCCTCAGTCCAGCAGCCCAGGAGATGACAAAGGAGTTAAAGCGGAAAATAATCTTCTGTCAAACAAAGAGGAGAATATTTTCAAAATATAGCAATGTTTTTGCAGAAACAAAACTTTCTTTTGCATGTGTGTGTGCATGAGTGTGTTTTAAGTGGCTGAATTTTGCATCTTGATCATGTACAGAGAATGTGAGAAAGTTATTGTCTCCTTCCCTTCCCCCACCAAATCACTCTTTGTACTTTGCATAGTTCCTAGCACACTGAAGTTATTTACAGCATCAGATATCATTTAAAGAGATAGCTAAGGAGGCTGGAGCTTCAGCTAGGAACTTTCCAGAAAGAAGTCCTATAAATTAGCCATTGCTCAGGAGTGGCTGTTTTCTAGTCAGGGCTGGTCCTTTCATTTGTCTACATAAGGCTAATTTATTTTTGCAGCCAGATGTGGGCTGACAGCCATCACTCAGAGCTTCCTTCCCCCACTGTTAGGAGGTCGGGAAAACAGTCACGTTTCCCATTTTACAGAATCCCCATCAACATTATTGAAGATGGATGTATCTTTAAAGCAAAGATTGATTGTGGATATCGGAGTTATGGTGTCATTTATCATAGTGAATATTATTTAGACTTGGATTGTACAAGGCTGTAACTTGAGACACAGCCAGGGGAGGGACAATCTGGAAACGAGGATCCATGAACTTTAATGGATGGATGCTTTTTCAAAGCTCCACTCACTATAGCATGATTTACTTTTCTTACAGAAAGGAAACAAGCATTTCAGTTTTAAAGGGCCAGCATGCCATCTTGTCCTCTTTAGTGGGCCCTTCACGGAGGCATCCGAGACTTAAAGCCGAGACAATAGAGACTGTGTCTGAATGTTATATGTATATAAGAGCTTTTATGCTGAATGTATCTAGGTGCACTTGAGACTCTCGTTTGTGTGAATTACACTAGTTAGGTTCTTAGCTGAAGGGGTGCTGTGGCTGAATAATGCAAAGTATTGATTATTGAATGCTGTGATCTAAAATGTCAGAAGTTCCAAATAATTTTCATTACAGCTAGCGTGGTTATATTACCATGTTCATCTCTTCTGTGAAGGACAAAGAGCATCTAAACTATGTATTCACTTACTGATTGAAGTATCTTACGGAAGTCGAGTGCCTAGTGAATCGTGCCTGTACCTGCTGGCATACCAACTTTCTTGGTTGTTGAGAAATGCGGCGGACCTCAACAGCCTTGTTGCTTACATTCCACTCTTATGTAAAATCCAGAAACATAGATCAGGATCGTGCAGGTGAAAACATACCTTGTATTTTCAAAATACGCATTTTAGAAAACTGCTTACAACCTGCTGAGAATCTGAAGGCATGGTTCTGCTAAGTGTTGTTTCTGATCCCACCAGCATGCCAGTGTGCTTCATGAATTTATTAGAATGTTTCATGCTTTGGAACATGGCTTTTGATTTTTTAGAAGTTAATTAACTTGAATTCAGAAATGCTCAACTGACTCCAGTAAAGAGGGAAGTTCTTGAAACTGGTACCGTAGGTCTAGATAGAGTGTGAGCAGGTGACAAGCACGCTTTCCCCGCATGGTTCTGACAGCTCAATCATACCTTGCAGCTTTCTTCCCTCACTTTCCCAATTACTTTGTTCAGGTAATCACCTACTCCCAGGTGCAGTTGCTTATCTTCCATTTCCATCTGATGTCTGATTTTCTGGTTTCCACTTGTATCTTCCGTTTTCCACTGATTTGGGTTTCAGAATTCTTTTTCATGCCTCTGGTCATAGCTTGGGTCTGTCATGACCCACCCCCTTCAGTGGGTCATGTATCACAGTTTGGGAATTACTGTGTCATACAAAAAATTGCATTGGATAGCTGTTTGTTCATGTATCTACATATATCTACTAAGAGGAGGATAGCTCTTACCACACTTATCTCTGGTGCGCTCCTTACATACTAATATTTAAGGCAGCATTCCACAAGGATGTCCTAAAACTTGCGGCAAACTATCTCCTTGTTGTGCTCAGGTTTTTTCTCTAAACAAAAGCGATACTCACTTTGCTGTCATAAACCAAATTCAGTATGAGAGTTTTCATATGAATAGTCAAACACAAAAGTTTAAAAAAATTCCAAACAATGGAAACAATTATGAACATCTGTTTTTTGAATGCATATGTATTCTGTACATAACAAACAGAGAAATCCTATTATCTAGAACAATAAAAGGGAATTTCCCTTTCTGTCTGAACACTTTCTGGGAGGAATATGGCCTTCCATTTAGAATCATGATTTGGGGGTTTTGGATTTTTTTTTTCTTGTATTAATGAGATGAAAATGAGGATATATTTCCCCCTCTTTCTTGTAGTCTAGATTTCAATTTCAAGGACTCTAGTATAAATCCTGAGAGATCTATTTTTACACCTATGCAGCTAAGATCAGAATGCCTCTATGAAGGCCTGCTGTATTTACTTATACATAAGAAGTATTTTTCTCTTGCTTGAGAAACATACAAAATGTCTTCAAAGAGGAAGCAGTTTATCAAATTCATATTAATCACAGCATCAATAATGTTGACCGGGGTCAAGTCATTACACTAAATATATTGTAACCATTATTAATGCATGTAGTCCAGTGCCATAGCTATGATATAAGACTGCTGTTTCCTGATTAAAAGCTGTTTGGTGATGCAGAGATTCAATACAGATTCTCCCTGCCTTGTGGTGACTGACAGTAGCTTCTGGTATACTTCTTTCTTCTGACAGTGGAGTATATTAATATGAACACACCTTACAGAGGGGGCTACAAGAAGTGCAGAATGCAGAAAACAAAAGTGTCTAATTTCAGCAGCCACAACTGTGCATCCATAAGGCAGCCAAATTTATCATACCATATTATGGAGTGCAGCAAATGTCATGAAAACCATTGTTTTTTAATTTTTTTTTCCCTGAGAGTCTGAATGAGGTGATTTATGGTAGTTATCCATCTTAAGGGTCATCCATCAACTTTTAGTTGCTAGGCAATCAAACCAACAGCTGTTTGCTTTGAATCAAGCTGAAAAGTTGTCAGTCATCACATGCAGGTATGACCTTAGTGGTTAAAAACATTACCATGCATGCAAAATTAAAGAGACAAAGTCCTCTTTCTCCCTCTCCCATAACTTGATTCGTTACTTTCCATGTGCAACACAGGCAGCATTGGCCCCAGAGCTTTGCTTTAAGGCAGTACATGCAAAGATCCCACTGCTGGAGACACTGGTGATTGTATCACAGAAATATTCATGTGCTAATGTAGAGTTCTTTGTACAGAAACAGTTTTTAGCAGGGCAGTTCCTCAGATGTGACAAGATAAGTAAGACATCTTTTTGAACTCAATTCTTGTTGGCACGTTTAGAGTCAAGGGTAGATCTTGAGCAGCAAAACTCAAGGCTGGTGTTCAGTTGATTAGGTGCATGTCTTACTGTTGGTGTAGTAAATGGTGCAAGATGCAGTGTAAACAAGGCTAGCATGCTGTTACTACTTTACTATGTCCCCTTAGAGTGGGGCTAGAGAACACAGTAGTGAAACCTCCTGAATTACGTGTATGCTGTTCCACCATGTTTGTTACTATAAACAGAGCAACATCACTTGTGATTTGGAGGCACTATATTTGACAGCGTAAGAACAACCGAGATGTAATATGAGGACATGAATCTGTTTCCATTCCTTGCTTCTGGTCTTCTTTAGAAATTGCTTGCAAAGAATTCTTCCAATTGTCATTTGCCTCCACTGACCACCATTTCTGACTGAAATGGCAGTCAGAAATACCTGAGACATAAAAGGAGCTGGATTCTGCAAGGGATTCTAGAAAATACAGAGAAAGGTTGGAGGTAAGTTGCTGAAGAGACAACAGTGCATCATTTGTCCATAAACATACATTTCCAAACTTGTTAGTTCCTAATACTTGCACATTGCATGCATCTCCAGTGCTGTAATCTTGAGCCATGGAGCTGCTGGCAGATTGACAGAGATGTGGCAAGTGGTCAGAAATGCTCTTGTGCAGAACTGCAGAAGGGAAGGGAAGTGAGCCAGTTTTGGGAAAAGCTGCCTTCGAGCCCTTTTTTACCAGTTGTAGCCAGAGGACTACCTTTACCTATAAATGAACTGTTTCAAAGTGCTCAATCATGAGCTGCAGCTGTTGGGGTGGAAGTATTCTGCAAAGAAAGTATTTGTTTCCACAGGTTTTTCTGAGACCTCAGGCCTTCCTTCAGAGAGGAAAAAAAAAACCCTGTGTTTTACCTCTATGTTAATTCAGACACACTTGCAAACCTGAGGCCAGTCCTGGTAAAGATGACACATGGTAGTTGTTGATAAATTTTACTTTCCCTAGACAGTATATCTTATTCTGCTAACCTGTGTGAAACCGTAATGGTCTTTTCTTCTCAGGGATTCTGTTATGTGCTGACTAAGGGTGAGAAAAGACTCTCCTCATTTTTTATAAGAATCTTTTATAAGATTTCAAATTTTATTTACATAATTACCCAATTGTCTTTGTCCCTTTAATGTCTTTGACATTTTTGTGTATAAATTTGGCTGTGCACCTATTTAGATGCTGCTGAAGCTAATAGTGAACAATCCTGTGCCCTTGAAACCACTGTGTCATGTTTGCGGTCTCTTGCGTGGGCTTTTGTTCACATAATATCTGAGCACCTTCCAAGTGTTAATGTAAAATATATGTGCAAAATACTCCTTGTAGTGAATGCACTCATGGGTGATAACCATTTTCATAACATCCTCACTATCATATTTTCACTCATCATGTAGCTCACACCAGGTGGCTTGTTAGCAGTTGCTAATGAGTTTGTTGTAGTGTGGGAGGTTCCCAGGTTGAGAGCTACACTTGAAGTTTTGCTCCCTTGCTTGGGCTATTTCCAAGACTTGTGTTTTTATTCCTAATGTTATTTTAAAATACTTCAACACTTAATTTTGTTCTCCACAGAAATACAGACGCAGAAGACGTGTGAACCAAAGCTTACCATGATGTATCTATTTCTGTTTGTCCCTTTACTCTATTCCCTCATCATAGTATTATTTTCTCTATGTCTGTGGCAGTAAAATAAACTAGTAACAGTGTAAGTCCTAAATGGATCTCCTGACATCTTTGAGTCCCTTCCATTTACAGCAAGCAAAACCTGCTTTTTGACTCTGTTGTGGTTTTTTTTTTTCTTTTTTTTTTTTTTTTTAATATAGGATTTAATA
>JASSUY010016805.1:0-10475 GCA_032466535.1 Forpus xanthops
AGTGATTTATGTTACACTTTAGTTACTAAACTGTTCTTATCTCAACCTGTGGGAGTTGCATTCTTTTGATTCTCCTCTCCATCCTCCAGGATTGGGGAAGAAAGAGAGGGGAGTGAGAGAGCGGCTGCATGGGTTTGAGAGCCTCAAACCACAACACTAGGTTTTTATGCTCAATGTTACATTTCAGAATTTTCCTAAGCAGTAGTTCACCTAAGGAGTAACTAAGAGATATGTACATATATTGCACTTTCTTTCTTCCAGTCACACTCAGTTTCTTCTACAGAATTTCAGTAGTGGCTGTACTTCACTGGGGCTGTATTGTTACTCTTGTCAAAGGCTCGGTTTCTGATACAAGTAGGTTGGGTGCAAGCCTGTACAACCCCTCATCTCTTACAAAGCTTGGAAAAGAGACAACTTCAGTGTATGACAGTTATCGCTAACATCACAAGACAGCAGCTATCACAGCAGTGGAAGCCTCGGACTTGCTACGAAGTCAAACCCTGGAGGCATATTTTGTCAGGTTGCTTTGTAACTGTTGCATGGGGAAAGCTGGAGTTTTCACAGAAGGAAAAAAAAAAAAGCAAATGAGTAATAGGGTAGAAGGAAAAAGCTGATTATTGATTCCATTGAATTTGGTCTGATTTTAGATTTTGAGGAAAACACTTTCAAACCTCTTGTATGCAGCTTTTCCATTGTAGCAATTTATAATTTGGAGAAAAGATTTAAGTGTTGGAATCTGATCCTATGATAAAGACTTTTCATGAAACTAAAGAAGTAATTTTGGAATTATGTATAT
Source organism: Forpus xanthops (assembly GCA_032466535.1). Classification (NCBI taxonomy): domain Eukaryota; kingdom Metazoa; phylum Chordata; class Aves; order Psittaciformes; family Psittacidae; genus Forpus; species Forpus xanthops. The sequence goes on from JASSUY010016805.1 coordinate 797, forward strand.
TTCCAAATAGTAACTTTCATCACAGTTAGCTCCTTCATGTTGGCGGGATGTGAGAGGGAGAGTTATGCAGACTGTCAGCAGGCTTTTGATATGTTAACCAGGGACTCTGCCTCTCGTTATCCAAATAGATCCAACATACCTGCATTTGTTTATCGTGGGGTTTTATTCTTTTTTTTTATTTTTTTATTTTTCTTTTACATCTACAGACTCCTAGAATGTGGGGAGATGAGGCAATGTCTGTGTTTTCTTCAACGTGTGTGTTTTCTTCTATTTGTCTTTTTTTTTGTCCTGAAGATTTTTGTTGTTTCTGGGCTAAAAATACCCCAAACCTTTGCCTGGAGTCTCAAGATTCTTCTGCAGAAAACCCAAAACACAGCTTATCAATAGTGGTTCATCCCCTACATAAGTTCAATGTGAGAGGGTATATTCAATTATATCTGTTTGTCCTTACAGTTTCAACACAACTTTTATGCGTTATTACATATTTGCATACACAAAAGCTACAGCCTCCTCTGATCTCTTTTGGGTGATTACTAGATCTCTGTGCTGTTTGTATAATATGCTATGTGCCCAATGGCTTCAGTATTGAAGAAGAAAAATTATTATCACAGTTCTTTCACAAACTGGAGAGCTTTCTCACATAACTCAAACCTGGGGATTCCCACTGTTAATACCATACCAATGTTTCAGTTTCTATTTAGTCTATTCCAAAATGGTTTTGATATGAAACATTTTTCCTGTATTCAAGAATTCCATTTTTATTTGTTGTCACCATATGCATAAACAGTCTCCTGATGTCAGCAAAGCACACTCTGCAGGTATCGTGGTGTCCCATCAACCTAATATGTATAGCCTTATATACAATTTGCTTATCATCAAGTTCCACCTAAAACTTATTTAGAAAGATTAACCATCCTAATCAAACAGATTGCTTGATGGCAAAATGCATGTACTACAGGATTTGGTATCAGTAAAAGCAGCAATGTTTCACCTCCACATTCATCTCTTCTCAAGCAGGATGGCAGCATGTCTAATAATGTGGTCTGCCTGTAGCATTGCAATCTAAATAGAGGTTTTCCATGCTTATTCTTTCATTTCACATTTATTCACATTATTATTTCTCTTTAACCTGCCACCTGCCTAACTCAGCCAGCAGACTGAATGCTCAAAAGACTAGTTTTCCTTAAGAGTTCTGTTTCAGTTTAAAAAGAGGCTACTCTTAGAGTATCATCAGGCTTAGTAAAAGACACAAAATTTTTCATAGTGTGCAAAGATAGTTGCCAGTTTCACCTTCCATCCTCTCGTTTAGTGATTCAACAGGTTGGCATATTCCTACTTCAAAGTGAAATATTGTTGACAGAAACCTAATGTGGAGGCAGATGTTTTACCAAGATGCAGACAAGAGTACCAAAACCACTGATAATGGTTTCTTCTACAGATAGTTGATTTCTTGTATAAGTAGGGAAGAGTGGATTTGGTAGGAGGCTTGCCAGACTGGTCAGGGATGCTTTAAACTAGATGTGTTTGGGGAGGGAGGCATCCTTTTGCTCCAACACACCCAGTCACTTGCCACCACCTACAATAAATGCTCAGAACCATGTAGAGATGTTCCAGCCCCTCTAACCAATGAGCTGGTTTCAATTTGGAGCTCAGCTCAGATGCCTCTATACAGAAGCCTGTAGCATGGGGAACAAATGAGAGGAATTAGAGATGTGTGCACATCTATGGGGGTATGATATAATAGACAACACAGAAACATGGTGCGATGGCTCCTATGACTGGTGTGTTGGAATGGAAGGTTACAGGCTCTTTAGGAAAGACAAGCGCAGCAGGTGAGGAGGGGGAGCTGCTATTTATATCAGGGATAGGCTGGAGAGTATGGAACTCTGTCTAAGGACAGCAGAGCAGTCGGCAGAGTTTGTGGGTCAGGGTTAAAGGGAGAACAGCAATGGAAGACATTATTGTGGGGATCTGTTGCAGACCGCCTGACCAAGAGGGACTCAGTGGATGAAGCACTCTATAGATAGATAGGAATAACCTCACCCTCACAGACCCTCATTCTCATGGGGGACTCCAAACACCCTGATATCTGTTGGAGGGATGGTACAACCGAGCACAACCAATCCAGTTTTTTCTTGATTGTGTGGAAGACAACTTCCTTCTGCAAGTAATAGAGGAGCTGACAAGGAAAGATGCCATGCTTGACCTCATCCTCACCAACAGGGAAGGGCTGGTTGGAAATATGATGCTTCAGGGCAGCCTTGGTTGCAGTGATCATGAGATGATTGAATTCGAGATCCTCAGGACAGTGAGAAGAGTGTAAAGCAAGCTCACTGCCCTGGACTTCAAGAGAGCAGACTTTGGCCTCTTCAGGAACCTGCTTAGTAAGGTTCCATGGGATATAGCCCTAGAGGGCAGGGGGGACCAAGACTGTTCATTGATATTCAAGGATCACCTGCTGTAAGCTCAGGGGTGATGCATCCCAACTAGAAGGAAGTGCTGCAGGAGGGCCAGGAGACCTCCTTGGATGGATAAGGAGCAGCTGAGAAAACTTAGAGAAGGAAAAAAGAAGCTTATAAAAGGTGGAAGAAAGGACAGGTGGCCTGGGAAGAACTACAGGGATGTTGTTACGGAAGCTACGGAAATGGTTAGGAAAGCTAAGGCCCAGTTAAAATTAAACTTGGCTAGGGATGTTAAAGATAACAGAAAGGGATTCTGTCGGTACATAGCAAATAAAAGACAGGCTAGGGACAACGTGGGCCCCCTCCAGAAGCTATCAGGAAAGCTGGCTACCCTGGGTTTAGAGAAGGCTGAAGTTCTTAATGACTTCTTTACCTCAGTCTTCACAAGCAAATGCTCTGACCATACTACCCATGTCTTGGAAAGCAGACACAGGGACTGTGAATGAAGACCCTAGGCCCACTGTAGGAGAGAATCTGGATCGAGACCATCTTAGGAGCCTGAACGCACACAAGTCTGTGGGATCTGATGAAATCCATCGGGGGGACCTGAAGGAGCTGGCAAATGAAGTTGCTAAGCCACTGTCCATCATATTTGAAAAAAACATGGCAATTGCATGAAGCTCCCAATGACTGGAAAAAGGGAAAACATAACCCCCATTTTCAGGAAGGGGAAATGGATGAGCGGGGGAACTACAGACCAGTCTGTGCCTGGCAAAATCTTGAAGCAGATTCTCCTGAAAGGCATGCTAAGGCACATGAAAAATCAACAAGGTGCTTGGTGACAGCCAGTATGGCTTCAGTAAGTGGAAATCCTTCCTGACCAGTTTGGTGGCCTTCTATGATGAGTCTACTGAACTGATGAGCAGGGGTAGAGCAGTTGATGTTATCTACCTGGACTTCTGCAAAGTGTTCAACACTCTCCCACATGACATCCTTGTCTCTAAGTTGGAGACATCAATGAGATAGGTGGACCACTCTGTGGATAAAGAACTGGCTGGATGGTCACACGCAAAGAGTTGTACTCAATGGCTCAATGTCCAGATGGAGACTAGTAATGAGTGGTGTCCCTCAGGGATTGGTGTTGGGGCCAGTCTTGTTCAGCATCTTTGTGGGTGACATGGACACTGGGATTGAGTGTGCCTTCATCAGGTTTGCTGAGGGTACCAAGCTGTGTGGTTCGATTGATATGTTGGAGGGAAAGAATGTCATTTAGTGGGACCTTGACACGGTTATGAGGTAGGCGGATGCCAACCTGATGAAGTTTAACCATGACAAGTGCAACATCCTACACCGGAGCCTGAGCAATCCCAGGCACACATAAAGGTTAGGCAGGGAGGAGATTCAGAGCAGCCATCCAGAGAATGACTCAGAGAAGGTGCTGACCCTGTCCCTCTACTCTGCTCTTTTGAGACCTCACTTTGAGTATTATATGCAGTTCTGGTGTCTTCAACATCAGAAAGTCATGGAACTTTTGGAACAAGTGCAGAGGAGGGCCACGAGGAGGATCAGGGGACTGGAGCACCTCCTGTATGATGATAGTCTGAGAAAGTTGGGGCTGTTCAGCCTGGAGAAGAGAAGGCTGCACAGAGCAGCCTTGCAGTATCTGAAGTGGGCCTATAGGGATGCTGGGGAGGGATTTTTTGCTAGGGTTTAGTGTGAGGTGTCCCTGCCCATGGCAAGGAGATTGGAACTAGATGATCTAAAGGTCCTTTCCAGTCCTAACTGTTCTATGATTCTATGATTCTTGCTTTTTAAAGATTTTCTGAAGGTGCAAGCTAAGGGAAGGCGCTTGCATATATTGACACAAAATAGTTTGTTATTAAGCCATCCTTTGGCATTCTGAGTTACCCAACTATGTTTTTATCAGAGAAGCTTTAAGCCCTGCTTGCTCAAAATATGAAGTACAGAAGGATGTCAGTTTTAACAGTGACCTCAAAATTGTCAGTCCTGAAGGAGCTGGCTCTTGTCTTAAAGAAACTAGCTGGAAAATCTTGTGAGTTCCATTATTTCTGTAGTGTGTGTTTTTAAATGCCAAACCCCTTATGATTCTTATTTTACTCATTCCTCTGTTGTTTTGATCAAATGCTGACTTCAATCTGCGTTATTGTTAACTCATTTGTTATGGCTTCAGTTAAAAATTTGATTTGTTGAATCGTGTTCAATTTTAGTCAGTCTAGCATAACAGTAACTTGATTTAGTTTCTTTTTATGCACTTGCTTATTAACTTTCTGCAAAATTACCAAGTAAAATGGAAAAACTTATTTTCTGTCAGATTCACAGGATTGCTTTTGGTGGCATGGTTTAATGGGAGGTGTCCCTGTCCATGGCAGGGGGTTGGAACTAGGTGATCTTAAGGTCCTTTCCAACCTTAACTATTCTATGCTTCTATTCTATATCATAACTGAACTGGAGTCTCTTTATACGAACTCTCTGTTAGGAGAAGACTGTTGTGTTGACATTGAAACTACTGTCATGATGCATGGGTAATGTCTACATCATGGACACACGTAATTCTACTATGTATCTTTCCATCCTAATAGGGACAAGACCACAGTGCAAGGCATTTCCATTGCTCTCTCTGGCTCCAGTCAGGGGCCATCATGACAAGGGAGAGCCCTGAGATCACTGCAACAGTTACACTGGTTTTGATAGCTAGGGTCCTTTGTTAAAGGTATCCCCTTTAGTGCAAATCCCCAAGAGTGTAGATGGAGCGTATAAATTCTTTCTCCTTCTGTTTATTATGTAGAAGCTCACTGCTGATGATGGCAGAAGTCACTTTTTGCACTTACAGTTTGAAGCTGCAGTGGAAACCCACACAAATTACTTAGGGAAAATGAAAACAGCAGAAGGGAGAATGTTGTGAACTAACATCCAGATGTTATAATACTTTGCTCCTTGTGCTAGAGATGGCTGTGGTCCGAATGTGGCTTACGCTGTCATTTTATCAGGTTATGGAGCATCAGTTTGGAGTCCTTTGGAGCCCAGCAAGTTAAGACTTTATTGAAAATGTAAGATTTGTATAATATTTGAAAAGGGAGAGAGTAGTCTGACTTATGGAGCATAAGCCGAAAAAGTTATAGAATTCTTCCTATTAAGAAATTCTCATTTCTTATCTGCAATATAATACCTCTATTAGAACTATGATGGTTAAGAGAAAAGATGAATAAGGACAAATAATGTTAAAAATAATCTGTTATCATAGAGGTTCTGAACTTGAGTGACTCCACTGATGAGATAGATGAAAGAAACATGATTTGATTCTTCCACATGCTGCTGGGGCAAGCGCCTAAACCCAGAAGCAAAGGTCTTTGATCTACATGTATGTAATTTGAAAAGATGGATTTAGAAACTTGAACCCAGTGTACCTGCATGGGTTTTTACTGGCTTTTGAAGTATGTTTAAGTCATTGTAAGAATATTCACACCCCCTGCCAGTTTAAGCTGAAGGTCTGTGTAGCCTGTTACCCTCTCTTCCACACTGGAAAAGAAGTGTAGGAATAGGGAAGCCATGTAGTGATGATTACTTAAAATCTTGGATTATCTTCTGACAATTAGTGTTTTAGGCACTTGTGAGCCAAAGATTGTGTCTCTCTACTCAAAGGACCTCAATGGGTTTTCCTTCCTTTAATTTACAGGATACTTTTTTGAAGTTCTACTAGTTTTTGACAGCCACAACAGCTTGTGGCATAGAGTTTTGCAGATTCCTTAATCACAGTATAAAGAAATATTTCCTGTGCTTTAAATCTGTGGTTGAAAAATGTACTTTTATTGTGATGTGTCTTATTCCTTAAAAAGACAGTGAATGCTTCTGTTGACAATTTTAAAATTGCTAGCATGTAACATGTTAGTTAGCTTTTTTTTCCATATGGAAAAGCTTGTTAATTCAGGTATTCATCTTACAAAATCAATTCCATGCCTTTGATCAGACTTGTTGCTTGCTTTTTATTCTTTCAAAATCCATGATATATTTTTTCAGGTAGCTGGTTTGGAATTGCAAACAGCATTCAAGGTGCAGGTGCACTGCAGATTGCTATGAGGAATCATAATGTTTTCTGTGTTCGCTATTCCTTTCCTAATAACTGAGAGCACTCAATTTCCTTTTATGACCTTTACAGAGCACTGTGTTCAAGTTCTCAAGGACTAACGTATTCTGACCTCATACCTCAGTTAGCTCAGAACCTGCCATTGTGTATATAAATTTGGGATTACGTTACTTCATGTGTATGATATCACATTTATCTACAATGAATTTCATCTGCTATTTCTTCCCACAATCATTCAATTTTGCGGGGCTGTGATGCTCCTCTTAATCAGCATTACCCTACTAGCTGATATGCTAGTGTTATCAATGGACTGTGTTACTCACTTTAGTATTCATCCTCTTTTCAGATATGTTGCACAGTGTGTGGTAGCCTTCCACTATGTACGTCCCACCTCCTAGTTCTTATTTTCCAAATAGTTATCTAGTTGAAACCCACAGTTCCGTGCAACTCTTATTCTGTGAGATTGGAGGTAAAACCATTGTGATGTTTTCCCACTTCATGCGGTTACTTTAATTAAGGGGAAGTCTTTTAGTTTTGTTCTTTACCCAGGTGCCATATAGTTCACCTTAAACATTCTATTAATTACAACTTAAGCATTCCTTTTGCTTCACCCAATCCCTTGCTTCCAGGCAGTGCCTTTGCCTTCTAAGAAGTGTGCAGGTAAAATATGGATCCCAGAACCATGAAAGGGTCCTGCCTTACACTGGCATTTTGCAGTAGTTGTGGGTAATTGTGGTCTGCTTTTCTAGAGTTTATCTTATCACGACATAAAATACTTGCCTTTTTGATAAAGGTCACTATAAAATTAAAAAGTCATGCTAAAAAGGGCATGAGCTATCAAACTAGGGAGGTGTTTGAGATACCTATTAGATATCTGTCTTTAATTTTCTTTCTTTTTTCTTTTTTTTTTTTTCACCTTCATGGAATTTATTGTTGCTTTTAACTGACATATTAGAGACCTTCAGTTAACATCATTATTCAATGTAGTAAACAACTTTCTTGTGGCATTTTCCAGTACACATTCACAGAAGTGGACTGCATACTGGAAAATTGGTTGAACATGAACAGCAATGAATGCGCAGTGATAACAGTCCCACTGTAAGTCTCTGTATTTACATTTTAATATGCAGCAGAGGTCAGTTCTACCCTATGAATTATATTGAAATGCTCATCATTGAAATTGAGCCTGCAGGTGAGTAAGTGAGGACTGCATACAAAACTTACGCACTAAAATGTAACTTTCTCTTATCACCAATGGCAACTGTTACCAGACCTGGAATTCATTGTCTGTTTGCCCTTGGAAGAACTGTGTATTAAAGAAGGAGATGGGGGAGGGAATCAATGACCAAGGCTTCCTTTGCAGCAGGGTATTCTGAAGAGGTGACAGTAGTAGATAATGCCAGATTCTTGTGATCTGTGGTGAAGGACTTGGCAGGTGTTTTTAAACTACATAGTTTACAGCTCAGTGAAATGTGGAAGCTGTTATTGTTCATAGCTTTCAATTTTAGAAGAAATGAAGGCAGTGATGGAAAAGTCACATTGCAGTTTATCACATGAACTGCTAAGGCTGCCCAAGTAGAAATGGATTGCTTCAACTTCCCTCCCTGGAATAGACTGGGGGGCTTGGGGGTGGGAGCAAGGATATGTAACAGGAACAGAACTGTAAAACAGAATTGTTTTTAAAAACCAAGCATATGCTGTTCCAAAGTAAATGGAAGAACCACTGTGTGGAAACAGACATGAGACCTGTGCTTCAGGAGCTGAAGATCAGCAGCTGGAGTGGCAGGAGAATTGCCTGCCCCAGCCTCTGTGCCTCTGAAGTGAGCTTGGTTGAACACTATGAACTGGGCTTCAGAGTTGAGTTACTTGAAAAAAAAGATAATTGTATTTCTCCTTTCCCAGGGGTCTGTAAACTAACAAATGTACAGCAATGATGGAAGCAGCATCATATTCAGGCAGTGACTGTGAAGTACCAGGTGATTACTGCTATACCAAAAAAGAACATTTTGTTTCAGGGTCACTGAGTGTTGGAAATAAATATCTATATATCTATCTGCTTGTGTTGCCCTATGTACTTTGGTAGTATCAATTCACATGCAAATCATTGGCTTCTCTAAAGACAGATTTTTCTGAGCAGGGAGCTGAACCTGCAAGTTTATTTTCAGATAAACTTCAAGTGGTATGGAATAAGTAAAGAGATACCTTGTGGAGGCTGACTTTTTTGGTAACATCATTTTTTTTCATGTACCATGTTCAAGGGAGAAAGAAATTGTCAGAGAAAATGTATCCCTTTACAATGAATATTTAATACAGGAATGCATCTATCGTGTTAAGAAGTAGCACTAAGTATTTCTACACTATCTTCTCAAAGTTATAGAACAGTTTTTCTGGCCATTTACAGCTGGAACTCTGAAACTTAGCAGGGAAGGTTTTTTGTCTGGTCACGATGTTTACCAAATATTAAGGAGTTGGTTGTACCCTTTGATTTCTTTGCTCTGAATTACTCTAATTGTAAATATTTTCATAAGCAAGTACCCTACCCTTTTTTAAAAAAAAGACTTCATGACTTATAATTAGAAATTACATTGAAATTCTGGATGCTTGCTGGTATGACATGTTGATTTGAATAATTGTATTAGTATTAGATAAATTTCCTTTGAAATACCAAGATTTTAATAAGATGCTAATAAAACCAGAATTGAAAATCTGGAGAAGTAAGTGCTAGGAAAGTGAGAAACAGATAGAAGACAGATGAATAAACTGAAAGCTTCATTATTGCCCACTTTTATTGTTTTAGAGGTCTTACACTATTGGAGCTTTCTCTTAATGCTCTACCTCCTGGAATACTGTGATTATCAGAAAAGTCGACTTTCATTAAAAGAATTTCAGTATCTTATTGATTGAAAAATGAAATATATCATGGAATCATAGTATGGTGTGGGGTTAGGAGGAACCTTAAATATCAGCTAGTTCCAAATTTCCTGACACAGCAGGGACACTTTGCACGAGATCGGGCTGCTCAAAGCCCTGCATGATTTGCCCTTAGTGAAGCCATGTTGGCTGCCATCAATCACCTCCTTATTTTCATGTGCTTTAGCATAGATTTATGCTCCATGATCTTTCCAGGCACTGAGTTGAGACTCACTGGCCTGCAGTTCCCTAGGTCTTCCTATTT
>JASSUY010016810.1:0-12919 GCA_032466535.1 Forpus xanthops
CTGGAATGGGTTGCCCAGGGAAGCTGTGAATGTTTCATCGCTGGTGGTGTTCAAGATCAGGTTGGACAGAGCCTTGGGTGACATGGTTTAGTGGAAGGTGTCCCTGGGCACGGCAGGGCGTTGGAACTAGATGATCTTGAGGTCTTTTCCAACCCTAACTATTCTATGATACTATGATTCTATAGGAGGTGAAAGAACTATGTGGTTCTCTAGGTACCGTAATCCAGAAACTAAGCTGTAAAGCACAGAATATAGGCGGAATACACGGAATAGGCCAAGTATAATCATTCCTGAGATTTTGCAAAGAAATGAAAGCCTAAGACAAGGGCACAGGCTCAGTTCACTGCTCTTACATGTCAAATAAGTTTGCTCAAAGGAAGTCAGAAGTGTCACAAGCTGCTTTTTGAGAAAAGTAAATAAGGTAGAATTTGAGAAGCCAAGCAGCATGTGAAGTTGCTGTATATATATGAGACACTGCCTCATGCAATACCAATCACCAGTGGTCTCCATTTCAGTCCCTTTTCTCAAACTTTTACCTTTTTCTGCGCTGCTAGCTCCTGGTCTGTAGTTCTCGATCTCAGTGTAGTTCTGCCTGTGATCTAAGCCTGTTAACTTTTCTTCATACAGTATTCCTGCAGGTGTGTAAGCCCTGTGAAGGCCAGGTGCTGAAATAGTTGCACCAGATAGCAAAGCAGATAGGGCTTCACATGTGCAGTTGCTTTTTGAAGGGACCTTAAAGATCATATAATTCCAGGCTACCTGATCCACAGTCAGGGACACCTTCCATTAGACCAGGTCGCTCAATGCCCCATCCAACCTGGCCTTAAACTCTTTCAGGGACAGGGCATCCACAACTTCTCTGGGCAACCTGTTCCAGTGTCTCCCCACCCTCACATCGAAGAATTTTTAACTAATGTCTAATTTAAATCTCCTCTCTGCTTGGGATTGCACTGACCCATGTGCAGGACCTTGTACTTGGCCTTGTTGAATTTCATGAAGTTTGAGCTGCTCCACCTCTTGAGCCTGTCAGGCTCCCTCTAGATCACATCCCTTCCCTCCAGCATGTTGACCGCACCACACAGCTTGGTGTGTACTGGTGCAGTAGTACCTCTGCATTGCTCTGCAATGTTAATTCACTTCAAGTTTCTTTATCACAAGAGAATGAGAGTCCTGGACACTGATATTTTAGTTTCTGCTTTTTACAATAGTGCATGTTTACTCTAGCCTCTGTCTATGAATTAACGAAATTAGGAACTAAGGAAAAGGTTTCAGTTGCTGCAAGGTATGTTAAACTGCTGGTGAGTTCAGTATCTAAAAATAGAAGTTTTCCAGAGGTGGTAATCATTGAACAGTGGGACTCACTTTGAAGTTCAGTGCCTGATGCCGAGTTCTGAATGGTTTTAGCAGCCATTGATGACAGCTTGAAATCTATCACATTAATAATTAAAGACATTTCAGTGAGTAAATCTCTGTCAAATCTACTAATACTTGGTTCATCTGTTGCAAAATAATAACAGCTTGATGACGTAGCTAATAATCTGTGCCATGTTTGATTATAAAAAACCTTTGTCACTGTGAACACAGTTTATTTGTGCATTTGCAAAGGCATCCTCAGCTTTTTAGAAAATAAACAATTAAGTGGATATGCATTTTTGTAGGAATTAAAGTTAAGAGATTCATTAAAACCAGAAATAAGTAATAGGTATAATAAGTTTGTAAGGCACCCTGACTCATATTGTATTCCACACAAGTTCTTAAGCATTTTAGGGCATCAGACAGCTTCATTTCCCTCAAAACAATCTGTAAAATGACAGACTTCCCTATCATGAGACTTTATAGTGACAGTTCTGCAAAATCGAATGCCCATGAACTGTGGACACTTAAAGATGGAGAGGGGGTGTCCATGTTTGGCTGACTGTCTTAGGAACACAAAGGTATTGCAATAATTTTTGTCATGCATTCTTATCCATTTTAGAGACTGTGCTATGGCTACTGCGCTAGCAAATGGTCATGCCTCAGAAGAGCAGTACATAGAATTTTTATCCTCCATCACTCTTTTCCTTTCTTTAACTTGGTAGAGCCAAGCAAACTTGGGCAGTGATTTGCTGTTGGACAAAAAACATAGAGACAATAAGGATCTTTACAAATACATGAGGAGAAAAGTAAAATTAAACAAAGAAAAGCCTGAAAGTTAGTTGTTATTCAAATAGAAACCACACATTTAAAACCTGAATTTCTGTTTTTAGGAAGGCCTGTTGCTGTAAAAGCCTATGAATATCTGTATAAATATGAGGTGCAATGTAATAGGCCAACTTAAAAAGCCAAGGAAAATCTGTGTTTTCCTTGGAAGTGTTGTAAGACAGAACAGCAAAGTAACTGTCTTTTCTTCCTGTGCAAACTTCACCTTGACTTACAACCTTATATTAAATCGCATCTCATAACTGGAGCTAGAAAGTGATGCTAGAAGTAGACAAGAACAAAATCCACAGTTCTAAATTTAAAAAGAAACAAAATATAAAAACCTGGTGGAAATTATTTGAGGAGGAGGTAAATATGAATTCGAGTAGGATTAGTCACTAAAAGGTCTTATGTTAATGCAACAGAATGGGTTATAGCTAAGATCAGCTTTATTCAGTTTAAGAAAAGGCAACTTTTTCACTAATGGAAAAGATCTTCTGACAGATTCATGGGCATAAAAAATTCCCAAAGACAAATGCAGGAAACAGTTCTAACTTTTTTGAAGTATGAAATAAAAAAATTGTAAAACAAGTTGTAAAATTTTTTTTTTCCTATTTTTCCTAGCAAAGCTATCAGCTGAGAGATGTAGTGGCTCTAATATATATCCATGAATCAATGTCTTAATTCTGCTTTTTTCATTTTGATATGTGTGTAAAGTCCTTATTACATTTTGCTTTTGTTTGTCACTTACACATCAAAAAAGAAAAAAGTAGTGGACCAATCCAACCAGGTACAATAGAACTAAATTGAAAAAGAGATTATTAAGTTGTTTGTTTTTTTGTTTTTTTTATGACTGCATATTACCTGATTCAGACATATTTCTGTGTTAGAAAACCAGCATTGTGGTTACCTGTGATGCATTGCAGATAACACTACAGTATTTGTAATTGCTAAGGAACTGGACAATGTGTACTTCCCTGTGGGGTATGACAGCATTTGTTTGGTAGGGAGACAAATGAAGTGCAGAGGGTGAACAAGTAGCTGAGAAGAGTTGAACATGGCACTCCACCTCACCTACAAGGTTTGTATTTCCTTTTGCTCTGTAAATAAATGTGTGTCAGATTTTTTGTTTTCATCTTGTATGCTTAAGCCAAGAGATGTCTGTGAAAGTAATGTACACTTCAGAAGAATTCTCTGAGTTCTGATGTTTCCTATTCTACTTTAATCAAATGCTATGGGAAAGTAATTTACTTGCTACAACAAAACTTTTATCAAAACTTCTAATGGGTGTTACTGACCTTTCTGATTGAAACCCTATGAAACTGTTGCAGTTGCTTGAGGAAGGTAATTTCAATTTAAAACACTATTTTAAAGATTCCATATGTTGCACCAGCTCTGAAGAACAAAGGGATCAACTCTTACAAATTGTTCTTTTGTCCCAGATTTGCTGAGGCTAAAAAATTTTGGTGGTAGTGGGAAGAAGGAAGATATTCTTTTAGTTAGGTCTCTAGCTACTTGGGTGTTGATACTTGGAGTACTTAGCTATGTGCCCAAACACCCACAAAGGCACTATACATTTAGCTATGAGATGAGTTGAAGCTTTCTTAAAAACATGAGAAGTCTAGGTCTCTGATCGCTTGGGAGTATTTTGTACTTCTCTAAGCTGGTTTGTGATTTGATTGCTATGGTTTTTCATGTTCTTTTAGTTGCATTGTAGTTGTAAGATTTTCTGCTACATAATATTCTTTAATGATGACGACTTCGGCTTTTGTTTAGTTGTGAAATAATGCATGGCCTTAATGGTGAACATTAGCAATCACAAGGGAATAGCAAAGGCTGAATATGTGCTTTCTCTGATGCTCATTAGATAGAGAAGTATGTCCCCGACGTACAGGTGTTAAATAACTCTTGGTACATAGGGAAGTGAGTGATTGCTGTACGTACAGGTGTTAAATTACTCTTGGTACATAGGGAAGTGAGTGATTGCTGTACTTCTTGTTCTTGCAATGATAGTAGGTGTGCATTTTGTAAGATACCTGACTAAGAATAATTTCCAGTGATACTTTTATTGGAGAGCTTTTTCCTTTTGTGTCTGTGATTCATCCATTTCAGTACCCAAGTTGCCCAGAGAATGTACATTATAATGTTCTGCTTCCCTAAGTTTTGCATTTAGATAAGATAGTTTTCTGCCTTATCTTGTGTGATATAATGGTTTCCATTACAGGTACTTATATGTTCCTGATTTTGAAAGATGGTATTATTTTGATTTTTAAAGATGGTATTATTTGATGAGCTGCTAAAACACTTTTAGATGCAGGCATAGGTGAGGGACATTGTCCTGGGTTCAGCAGTAGCAGTCATTTTTCTCCTTAGTGGCTGGTGCAGTGCTGTGGTTTTGAGTTTCAGCCTGGGAACAGTGCTGATAACACCGATGTTTTCAGTTGCTGCTCAGTAATGTTTTTCTGACCAGAGACTTCCTGAGTCTCATGCTCCGCCAGGGAGGAGGGGAAGCCAGGAGGAAGCAAAGACAGGACACCTGACCCAAACTGACCAAAGAAGTATTCCATACCACAGCACGTCATGCCTACTATGTAAACTGGGGGCAGTTACTGGAAAGGCTTAGATCACTGCTCAGGTCAGGCTGGGTATTGGTCGGCAGGTGGTGAGCGGTTGTATTCTCTTCCCTTGTTATTTCCCTTATGACTGTTATTATTGATGGTAACAGTAGTGGTTTGTGTTATGCCTTGGTTACTGAACTGTTCTTATCTCAACCCGTGGGAGTTACATTCTTTCTATTCTCTTCCCCATCCCTATGGGAGCAGGGGGAAGAAGGGGGAGAGTGAGCTAACAACTGTGTGGCTGATTTATGGCTGGGCTTAAACCACGACAGACATCTCTTTTTCTTTTTTCTCTTTTCTATCTGTGATCTTATGAGAGAAAGCTGGATGAAATCTTGATTAAAATAAAACTAATATGCAGTTTAGGAATCTATTTTTACACCATATTGGACAGTTTTATATCTGGTGGAAGTATCTGTGAAGTTACTCATAAGCATTGTTTAGTTTAAGGAGTAGAAAAATTTCCTCAAAAACTAAGTTACCAGCTATATACTTTGCCTTATAAAAATACTATGAAATACAGAGGGAGATGGCAGATAAAATGCATACATGACATTCACAGAAGTGTGAGTTGATAAAAGAATGTTTCTTCAATTTGAGTTGCACTGACCTTGGCTGGATGCTAGGTTTCCACCAAGCTGCTCTATTATATTCCCCTCCTTAGCAGGGCAAGAGGGAGAAAATAAGTGTCATGGGTTCAGCAGCAGCTGTCATTTTTCTCCTTTGTAGTAGTTGGCGCAGCACCGTGTTTTTTGATTTTCGGCTTGGGAACAGCGCTGATAACACCAGTGTTTATAGTTATGACTTAGAATGTTTAGGCTGGCAAAGGACTTTCTGAGCCTCATGCTCTGCCAGGGAGGAGGGGAAGCTGGGAAGAAGCCAGGAGGAAACAGAAACAGGGCACCTGACCCAAACTGACTAAAGAGGTATTCCATACTACAGCACGTCATGTCCAGGATGTAAAAACAGAGGGCAGAGACCCAGAAGGGGGGGGGGGTGGGGTGGTGCACTGCGTGGTCAGGCTGGGTATATAGTTGGTGGGCTGTTGTACTCTTTCCTTGTATTTCTCTTGTGTTATTATTGGTGGTAGCAGTAGTGATTTGTGTTATACCTTCGTTACTAAACTGTTATCTCAACCTGTGGGAGTTGCATTCTTTCGATTCTCCTCCCCATCCCCCCAGGACTGGGGAAAGAAAGAGGGGTGAGTGAGTGAGCAAACTACTGAGGGCCTTAAACCATGACAATAAGATATATCCCCCTTCATGTGTCAAAGTAAAGGCAGTTTAATAAAGCAAAAGCAAAGGCCATGTAGAGAAGCAAAGGAAAACAAAAAACTTATTCTCTGCTTCTCATCAGCAGGTGATGTCTAGCCATTTTCCAGGTAGTAGGGCTTCAATACACAGTGGTTACAATAGCCAATACATTGGTGTTTTCAATACCTTCGTGTCACTGCATCAGTGGCACATCAGCTGCCACTGCAAAGCACAATGCTATGAGGACTGCTATGGGGAGAATTAACTAAACTTCACCCAGTCCCAATACAATTTCCACCCCTTATTCCATGCCATTTACATCATGCTCAGGTCTCACATAATGTAATACACATATGCAAATATATATCTACATATATATATATCTTTTAGCCATCCCATTATTTTTAATTCTCATTTCTGAAATCGCTTCTTACCAACACTTCAAAAACTCAATTTTTTTTGTTGAAAGACTGGTTTCTTGATCAGACCTTTCCTCTTCTTCCTTCTCCCATTACTAGTTGATGATATGGACCCATTGTTTTCCTTGTCCACTATTTTTTCACTGTTGGGGCAATTACTGTAGTAATTGTTGCTTGGGTCTTTGCCTCAGCCACAGGCCTCTGAAAGTGCTGAATTGTGGCTCAATAGGCACAGGCTAGGCTGTACTGGAGTGCAGTGCTAGAAGCTGCTGGTTTTTATCGCAGTGTCAAGGCATCCTTGGCACGTAAATTTGCCAGGATTACTTGCCTGTTCAGGTGTAAAACACTAGGTTATGGGAAGTGGTAACCACCACTGCCCAAATCCTTCCATGCATTCTGCCACCCAAGGCCTGGTAGCCACAGGGCACACTTCAGTATCGCCTCACCCCAAAATTGTCTTCTCTTGCACCAGGATGACACTAAATTCTCCAAACCCCACAATATACTAATAGTTCTAATTAGTAGTATTAAACTGCTTATATAAGGGTGAACAGAGACCTCAGGAATGTGCATAATAAAACCATCCACATCAATCCTGAGTAGGAATAGCGAGGTGTATTCCATCCTCCCCACCACAGAATAGCTCAAATTTTATTATGTAGTATCAAGTTATGCAAAAATTAATATGATTTTATTTCAGTTCAGTCAATCTCCTTACAATTCTTTCTAGCGCAGACTTTCCTGCATGCAGGCTTTTCAGATACTTACAGCTTTCCTGTTTGAAAGTAAAGTTTTCCTAGTTTTCTCTCTACTAATGAACTTCAC
Source organism: Forpus xanthops (assembly GCA_032466535.1). Taxonomy (NCBI): domain Eukaryota; kingdom Metazoa; phylum Chordata; class Aves; order Psittaciformes; family Psittacidae; genus Forpus; species Forpus xanthops. Next base: position 7,294 of record JASSUY010016810.1, read on the forward strand.
AACTCTATGCTTCCATATGATATAGGTAAAGTGCCTCTTGAGAGATAATAATTTTTAATTAAGGAGAGCATTAAGGAGTTGAAGAGGTGAAGAAGCTTAATTTATGTAATCAGTTGAAATTTTAGATGTCACAGGAATTTCAGATTATTTTTTTTCTTTCTTCCTTCAGTTAGAAGAAGGTCAGAAGTTTTACGGCAAATATTTTGAGAAAACCAATTTCTTTAAACATTCAAAATTTGAAATGTTGAAAATAAGTTTCAAAATGTGTAAAATAGATATTTATGATGTAAAATTTTCTTTGCTCAAAGTTAGTTTATTTTAGAAAAATTCATATTTGATAAGAAATACTAAAATATTCAATAGTAGCAAGTGAGGCTTTCTGTTTTGGCTAAGCAAGCACTTTAAAACTATTTTTTGAAGGAAGAGATTTTCATCTTGCTGACATTTTTGATTGATGACTTAGGCCAATGAAGACTGGAATAAAAATCCAGAAGTTTTCTGAGTAGTGTAGTTTTCTTGCCACCTACTTATACTTCTTTTCTGACCTTTTCATATCCTTTAAAATAACAGATTTCTCCACCATTAAAATCACTGATTTTCTTAATGGCCCCAAAGTGTCTCTTTGAAAATAATAAGCCTGTTTCAGAAGCTCATCCTTTCCATCCCAGAGAAGCTAAACCCATTAATCTTAATGGATAATCTGACCACAGGTTTTCAATGGGTATTTTATTGTTAAATCGATTTCTTTTGCTGTCTGTAAAAAGATGTACTTTGCTTTCATGAGGTTTTCATGGCTATCTGATAAGACAAATTAGAAAGGCTCACATGCTTCAGAGAGAGTACTTTTCCAGTTTGTAGCATTAGATGAGTTTATCTGTGTTACTGTGGTGATAGTGGTTTTATCACATGTAGTATGTATTTTTACTTCCTCTGAAACGGAATGTTCTGGTTATATGATGATCCTCCAGGCAAGCCATTTTTTAGGCTTTAGTATATATCTAAATAAAAGCTCTCATTCAGTTCCCTTTCTATTTAGATATTTTTACAGAGGAGCATTTGTGTGGATGAGGATAAAGAATGGTTCCTTGAGTTCATTTTCTGACATATGCATCTGGAACCTGTTTACAGAGCTTAAATCAACTATATTATGACTCTCTTGTCTATAGCTAAGTCATGGACATAATAGCTTTCTTTCTGTGCATTTGCCTCATATTTGCAAATTATAGGTAAAGGCAGATTGATCTGAGATATTTTTTTTTTCATCTTTATCTCAAAGTGTCACAATTTATAACACTTTAAGATCATAATTTTACAAGCATCACCCTTGACTTTGTCAGGAATCGGTGCTTCAGAGAACAAAGCTCTTCTGTAGTGTGAAAAGACCTTCCCTGGTATGAACTAAATGGCTCAAATATATGAGAGGCTGTGTGATGGTTTAGATTGTTTGTGTCAGCCTTTGGTTTCTCAGTTGAGGAGGGGCTAGTGAGTTCCAACTGTAATGGTGAGGATTTCTGTTAAGTTCAGCTGTAGGAAGGAAGTCCACATCACTCAGCCCGCTGAAATGCCCTCACATGTCAACTGAGGTATCAGGGTTACTTTGAGAAACTCTGTATCTTCTTAATAACATCAGTGGTATTCTAAACTCAAAACACTGTAGGCCAATTGTAGAATAATATATATTAATAACTTTCAAAATACATAAAAAGCAGATCTTTTGCTTGTGTATACATTCAACTTTTTTATTTTTTTTTTTTTTTTTTTTTTTTTTTGGAAGTGATATTGTCTATTGCAAATTCTTGCTTTCATGCAGTTAAGAAGCAGGGTTTGTGTTCTTGAAATATTAGGATTGTGTCTGTGTTGCCTTATAGTCAGTGTTTCCATGTATGGTGATAGCATTAATATGTACTGAAGGATAAATATCAGACAGCTGTAGAACAAATATCACTTGAGAAAGGTCATAAAATCCCTGTCAATAAGGTAACAAGTGCATTAAAAGCTATTAGTTCCAAGGGACTTAGGCAGGATGAAATAAAGCCAAAATATTTCTATCAGTAGCCAAGACCCAGCTAAGGATTTGATTCCTTAATGCACATCTTACTTTCAGAATGTCACAAGGTTTTGAGAACAAACCCTGGCTCTTACATTTCTGATAGTTCTAAGATTTCTCTACAAAAACCCACTGTTTCACATCAGGAAAAGCCTTTCCTCTTACAATCAGTAAATTAAATCATTTAAATAGCTAACTGGAAATACCTAAACTCTCATTAACGGATGAATGCTAGTAGTGCTTTCTTCTTTTATCTCTTTCAAAAACTCTTGTCATTTATAGCTCTATAATTTTAACAAATTCTTAATCTTTGTGTAAATGGATGTTGCAGGAGCAAAATTAAGAAAAATAATGCTTTGTGTTTGCTTCTTCCTACCTGAGTGAATACAAATGAAACTATAATGAAAATCTCTGAGTGTATTTTCTCAGCTATAGCAGAGTGAACCGTGTGTAATTTAATTAACTTTGTTGCATGCAAGTGAAAGGAGTATGGTACTTGGTCCCAGGTATTTACTGACAGATCATCTTGTTAATTCAATGTTAATTTTGCAAGGGAAAGAAAGGCATTGTACTTTTCCACAGAGAGAACCAGGAAACATTTTGCAAGCCTTTTCTAGTCAAGCCTATTTTGATCTGACCATAATTTTTTGTTTTATATTTAAATTGTAAGCTTGTTGAAGCAGGAGCTTTAGTTTTCTGCTCTATGAGGTATGTAGCACAGTACGTCTTGCTTCATAGTAAGCACTTTGGCAGCATTATGTTACTAATGTAAGAAAATTAAGTATGATGCTTGTATCATGATTATAAAATATTTATTTCATCATATTACCAACTGTGTGATGAGACATACCAGTTCCCTATCACAGTTGTCAGTGTCATGTTTACCCAGTGCCTTCTGGAGGCACTCACTTTATTATACAAAAAAAAGTACCTCTGTTCATCATTTTTGGGGTTCCTTGCTTTTCCATATTGGACAGACACAGTCATGTATGGATACTTAAGGCCATAGATGACCTGGAGGGGGCATTAAAAAAAAAAACTCAACCTTCCCTCTGCTACACTTTATTTGCATTTGTGTGAAAGCAAGTTGAAAGAAATTAACTTTGGTTCTGATACATGCCCCTTTCCCTCCCACCCTCGAGCTCCTGTCTTTTTCCCATCACAAGCTTTTTGGATATGTTCATTGAGGAAAATACTGAGCTTTAAGAATGTACATTTAATGATTTCTGTAGCTTAGAAACTGGCTGCTTTCTCTGAGTGTAAGCAAGATTAATACCCTTTTATTTTCATGTTCTTTTCTATCCCCTTTCCCACTTTTGCTTATTTTTTTTAAAAGGTCTTTGAACAATGTGCTTGCTGGGTCTCTGCCAGGAAGACAAAAATAGCTCCAGCTGAGGGTCAACCATGGTGCAGAGCCTGGTTCTTTAACTCATGTTTTCTCGCTCTGTAGCATGTCAATGTCCAGGCTCCTTGTTCTGTGGCCGGAGCAGTATGCTAGACTTGCTACTTTTGGTGTTGCCCAACACCTTCAGTCACAGCGCTTTCCAAAATTTCAAATTAATGCCTGGCAGGGAAATACAGCTTCTTATTCCAATCTATTCTCTTTCATTTTTCTCTGCCCTTACCTTCAGACAAGGGCTTTGAGCCTTGCAGAGTTCACAGCCTTGATGTGTGCTCTGCCTCCTCAGGAAAGTTAATTTAGTGTTTGACCTTAACTCCTAATCGTTCTGGCAGTGATTGGAAATATAGAAGTAATGTTAACAATGCTTTATCAATTAAAATATCAAGGCCTGTCCTAATATATCTAGAAACACGTGGTGACCTGTGTAAGAGGAATTTAATTTGGTCTCTCTTTTCAATTACCTCTAAAGCCACAGGCTCCTGAGTGTTTTGGTACATGACCTGCAAGCTGCTTTATTATCTCTTCAGAGGACTCAAAAGAGTAAAGGCTCTTCTGCAGTTATTATCCTCCAAGCCAAATTTCTCAGTAGAATACGAACATGCATTTTGGGCTGAAGATCATTGTTGTGAAATTAGTAGTTTAGGGTTACTCAAGGAAGGACCATCAAAGCCATTAGCAGGAGAAGTTTTAATATGATTTGTAAAGGCACAACTTAACAGAATTAGATGGCAAGTTTCAGTCTATTACTTATTATAAGGATGAAGCATATGAAGGAAAATTGAGGTAAAATTGAGCTAAAGATGATTGACTGAAGAAACAAAGTGTAAGGGAGGCCATCCTGTTGAGTCACGAGGTTCATGTTGCTTTCTAGACTCCTGATGTAGCCTAGGTATTGCTGAATCCACTCTTAGTCTCAGACTAGGAAAACTATTTATGTTTAATGGATGAAATATAGGGAATAAAGAAATCATCCTGTTGAGTCGTGAGGTTCAGAATAGACCCCCTTGCTTTCTAAATTGATGGTGCCTACATGATGCTGGATCTAGTCTTAGTCTTACATTTGGTCAATGGCATTCATCAAAAGAGTTACAGTGTCATTTAGGAGAAGTTTTAAGGTGGATCTTATAAAGTTAGTCAATAGAATTTACTACAGTTGCTATAACTATACATATGCACAAATACATAAAGACATACAAAAGTATACTTGTTAAAAATTTTCCTTGAATCAGTGAAATATTCTTGTCTAATATCTCTGCATCTTTCCACAGGTGGGGATTGAGTCTCAAGGCGTGGGGGACTGTAGCCCAGGTTCTGTCTTTTGGTGGCTGTCCTTACAGTACTCTGATGGTTGCAAACTTGAATTCTTGCAAGGATCTCAGCTGAGTGAATGGGTCCTAAAGCCACCACTGTGAGGCCAAGGCACATTGGGAAAGTTCTTTTTCATAGGTGGAACTCACAGATTTAGTTCAAGGTTTTTCTTCTTACTCTGAACCTGTGTGTATATAGGGATTATTTGTTCTATTTCAAAGCATTTCTATGTAACGTGTAACTTGGTATGTCACTGTGACAGGCAAGGCAAATGGAATTATCTAGTAGAGGCTGATTAGAGTTAGGACCTATTGCTCCTGTCTCATTAGGTTTCTATGTCTGCATCAAGATAGTTGGAGAGACATCAGTTTGATAGGTGGACCACTCGGTGGATAAAGAACTGGGTGAACGGCCTCACACAGAGTCATGCTCAATGGCTAAATGCCCAGCTGCAGACCAGAAACGAGTGGTGTCCCTCAGGGATCAGTGTTGGGACCCGTCATCTTTGTCAGTGACATGGACAGTGGGATTGGGTGCGCCCTCAGCAAGTTTGCTGATGACAACAAGCAGTGTTCTTCTGTTGTTAGACTGGAGAGAAGGAATGCCATCTAGAAGGACCTTGACATTCTTGTGAGGTGGGCTGATGCCAACCTCATGAATTTTAACCATGCCAAGTGCAAGGTCCTACAGCTGGGTCAGAGCAATCCCAGGCACGGCTACAGGCTGGGCAGAGCTGAGATTCAGAGCAGCCCTGCAGAGAAAGACTTGGGGATGTTGGTTGATGACAAAATTAACATGAGCTGGCAGTGTGCTCTTGCAGCCCAGAAAGCCAACCGCATCCTGGGCTGCATCAAAAGGAGCATGACCAG
>JASSUY010016810.1:13019-30537 GCA_032466535.1 Forpus xanthops
TTCCAGTATCTGAAGGGGGCCTATAGGGATGCTGGGGAGGGGCTCTTCATGAAGGACTGTACTGAGAGGACAAGGGGTAATAGGTTCAAACTTAAACAGGGGAAGTTTAGATTGGATCTGAGGAAGAAGTTCTTTCCTGTAAAAGGGTGGTGAGGCACTGGAATGGGTTGCCCAGGGAAGTTGTGAATGCTCCATCGCTGGTGGTGTTCAGGGTCAGGTTGGACCTAGCCTTGGTTGGCATGGTTTAGTGGGAGGTGTCCGTGGGCATGGCAGGGGGTTGGAACTAGATGATCTTGAGGTCCTTTCCAACCCTAACTATTCTATGATTCTATGGGCTGTAGAATGCTCTGTATCAGAGCTTGAAGAAGCATACCCACACTGGAAAACCTGTCAGGTTGTACTGCAGCTCTGTCATGGCCTCAGGGTCAGGTTTCTTTTGAGTTCAAAAAGGAGAGGTTACCCAAAGATTTTGTTATGGCATGACAAATGGAAATATATAGGGTGTGTGAGGAGTTTTGCCATCTCCTTTGGAGCAGGCAGGGCCAAGGGGTTCTAAAATGTAACAGTTTAAAAAAAACTCCTGTTGTGAACTGTAAGTGTCCTTTCATTTGCTAGCTTTTATTGCATTGTCACTCACAACTCAACCTTTTGATTCATGCCTATGGGTATGTACTCAGAAACTAAATATATTGTAACTTATTTTTGTATTTTCACTAGCTTTTATATAGCCTCTAGTAATTTATATTAGTAATGCTCATCATGTTTGGAATGAACTTATACCAATATTTAAAGAAAAAGTAATAAATAGCAGAGCACACATCGTCAGGTTAAGTAGCAAATTGGTTAAATCCTTCTGAGCTGACATGTGACATTATGCCTTGTATAAAGCTGTAGCAAGCAGACTTCCAGTTGATCCCAGTGTTGTAGTGTCTGACATAGAGTCATCTGCAAGTGGGAGCTGGCTAGGTGGAATATTTGCTCTTTGTGATGTCTTTTAGAAAGACATCTCTTCCTTGCATACTGCTGTCTATGGAAACTGACATAACTTAATCATGTTAGCCTTGTAGGACAGCCAGCCTTGCTACAGACACTTAATGAAAGATAATTTCCTCATCAGCCACCCTGTTACTTGGGAATCCAGGATACTGGTGCTTATACTGTTTGAAAGGAAATACCTTAAAAGAACACATTAGAAGCTCTTTAGTCATCTGTTGGATTTGTTTGGTAGTAATTTTCTATTTTCTTCAGTTGTTCATGCTTTAAACACACAAACAAACAAAACATTTATTTGGAAACATTTCCTATTTATATATATAATTGTAGACTGTTATTTTCAAGCCAATTCAACAACTTAGTGCTTGATGTTTATCATGGGTAGTTGTTTGCATGGTATGGCCATGAAAACATGCTTCTGACATGATCTTTCAGACTTACAATTTGTGCCAGAATTCAGAACATTCTGTGATTTGTGAAGTCAGCATTCAGATAACCAATAAAGTAACTCATAAGAATTAGGACAATTATTTTTACAGATTTGCAAAAGTATTAGTGCAACTCTGATAAATTCTGTTTATCAGTCTAATTCACTTACAACTCTGGTAAATGTGGACTCTGAAGCTGGGCAATTTTGTCAGATATTTGACCTGTCCAAATAAGATTATTTTTTTCCACAGGAAATTAATTTATTTTCAACTGCTTTTTATTCCCATGTATTTTTCCAAAGGTGAGATGTTGTTCAGCTAGAAAATTACTTCACTTGGTACTTTAGTTTTTTATGCTGTTTCATAGAATCATAGAATGAGAAAATATTTTGTGATGGAAAAGACCTTAAAGACCATCTGTTATATTCCCCTGCCATGGGAAGCACCACTAGACCAGACTGCTCAAAGCCCCATCCAACCTTCTTTACTTAAATGCTATTGAAAAACTGTTACTATCAACCTTTTCTACTGAAAGAGACAAACATTGATCTCAGGTTGTCACATTTTAATTCATCTTTAGCTACTCTGACGGACAGAGACTTTGTTTTCCAAAGACAAAATGCATTATGCTGGTTTTCTAGTCAATCATTTTTTAGCCTTTCAGGGGCAGTGTCAAACTTCACATACATATACCTTAGATTCTTGATGATACTTTTTAGATACTGTACAAGGTATAGAAGGTGCCAGCACAATTAGCCCAAGAGACTGCAGAATAGATGAGTAAACTGCAAAACTACACTTCGAATTATGTCTTCTAAAACTATTTACCTGAATAGTTGTTAAATTTGCAGTCCCAGTGGGAGATACTATTCTTTCTTCTTTGGGATGTAAAACAGTTAGATCCCTTCCTTGGACAATGTTACGTAGCTATAAGTGTCACTGCAACCTATAGTCAAGCTGATCATGGGTATTGCCATCAGTTACCCATTTTTATGTGCAGTTTGATAAGCTGCCATAGTGACTGAGAAATCAAATGCACATCCTCTAAGCCTGTAGTTTCTTTGGTGAAAGCTTAATCCATCTTTCTGTGATGCCTGATCAGTGCTTGTGAGGAGGGGCAGTTTGACTATTGGCACTAGAGTATTTTGAGGGATGATCTCTTTTGTGATGAGGGAACACATCCACTCTCCTGGAACCATTCAGCAGTTTTGCTAGAAGGCAGGGAGCTTTAATCAGGCTATGTGAGAGGCTGACATAGAGCAAGCTGGGATAAATTTTGTGCTAAATGGAGGCTATCTCAAAAGGTTCCTACTGAGGAAACTCTGGTTCCCATAGTCCCTCCTGTGTTTTGCCTCAGAATCAGACCAGAAGGGAGGGATTAGGAGCCAGAATCTTAGGTTAATATGGGAAAACTATTGAGGAATCACAGGATCTATTGGGGGAAAAAAGAGCTTATAAATGTCTGCTATGGGGGGAAATAAAGTCTGGTTTATGTGATACTAGTTCACAATAAATAGATAAAGTTATACCCACTAACATCCTGTTAGTTTTAAGGGAATTACATGCCTAACAAGCATGCAATGAAAAGTAATTTTGCACCCAAGGACAAACTGGCTTGCTGTCTCTTTCCACTGCCAGTACTGGTCCTGCTGCCCCATACATATTAGCTGGTCGGGTAACAGCAGTATCATTGGTTAGAAGCCCCAAGAGTGCTGGGATGCAGAGCATAGGAGGGAAAGGGAAGATCACTTCATTTCTGCCTTGTTGAAGTCAAGCTCCAGGAGAACTGCTCCAGGTGGGTAGCCTTACCTAGCTCATTAGTAATAATCCTTGCCTAAGTGTTTTTAAGTTTCCAAACTCAAACAAAATGAATGAACACTGTGAACATATTAGAACACACTCCTGAATACAAACCTTCCTTCCTTCCTTCCCTACTATAGAGATTTGGGCCAAGGAAGAGCAAAACCTTTGATCTTCAAAGCATGGTGGGCTGCCTTAAATTTTTTGGTTAACATCCAGGAGGTGTATTTCAGTATCGCAGACTGGAAAGAACTGCTGGCTGGGGTACTCTGTGGAGTTCTTTGATGCTGGAACCTTTCCCTGTTCTTGTCAGACCTCATCTGGCAGAGCCTCTGTCAATCTGGAGATGCTTTGCAGGAAGTTTTCCCTTGCACTCAGGAAGGAGCTTGCTTGAAGTCTTTGTGTGTATACTATACACACAAAGTATACATCTATAAGACTATATCTACTGCTATGAAAGATCTACAGAGTTATCTGTTGTCACTTTCATTAGTATATGAATTTGTAGGCAGTGTTATAGAAAAGCTGCTATTTCAAGTGTTAACAGATTTGTAGCTTTCTGTTGGTGAATGTCTATTGATTAAATGATTAGTTTTTTAATCTAAAACAGATAAATTGAAGCAGGCTGGGCAACATGAATTTTCAAAGTAAGTGTGCTTTGGAAATACGATTCATGTGGCTGGCCCTGGTATCCCTTTTTGTTTGTATCACAGATATTGCAGTGAAAAACTTGCTACTGGAAAACTTGGAAATAGTGAATCCAGAGGCTATGTTACAGAGTACTCATAACAGGCAGGTTTGGTATTTGTAAATGTAACCATTTGCTTTGGGAAATGTGATTCCAGTTGTAATCCAATATGCACATTTCAGTCTTATAGATAGGAAGAGGGAATCCAATCAGCCAGTAACAGTATACCACGTGATATATTGAACCATCTGAAACAATCTGAATTTAAATACCCACAGCAGCAGCTCACGGACTGATAAAAATTTATCTCTGACTGCACTCACAAATCATTTGGAATAACTAATGCAGAATCACTTGAACCTGCTCATGAACAGGAAGATTTAGATTAAACTGAATGCATTATTTAATATGAGGAACTCACACAACATTTGTAATCAGTGGTGTATCCTAAGCACTATCACCAGCATCATTTTGTAGCAATACGTACAAACAGCACATACGAATGGGGACTCTAAATTTAAAGCTTATCTTGAACTAGAGGGAGCTATATAGCAGGTTTAAATTTCTGTGTGAGCTGGGGCAACTTCAGAACTCTTGAAATAAATGCAACCGGGAAAAGTGTTTTTATAAACTCCATGATTCTTAGAGAAAGCACTCTGAAAGGTTTTGAAATTTATATTGGTGAAATAGGAGGTTCTTGTTTACTGCTACAAAAGACATTCACTGTTATTAAAGAAGAAACATTCGCATCCAAAACACCTGAATGTTTTTATCTAGATAAAAAAAAAGACAACTTCTAAAACTTGTGTTTTGCTCTCATTTTCTACATGAGCTGCTTTTGAATGTGTATTAGCATTGGTCAACGACCTACCTCAGTTGTCGCATTTAGTTACCAGACATAAAAATTCTGCAAATAGCTCAAGCCATACAGTTCTGCCAGTGCCTCTCAACCTTGATTATAAGACTTGCACTGGAAGGGAGGCTGTGAAGGCATTCCTGCCAAGTAGCCACAGGTTGCGGTCTACTGAATGCATCTTGTATGAGCATCCTGAGCTTACTCCAAGCTCTGAGTTCAGTTTTCCTCTCAACATCATGCTTTTATATGGAAGACGAGACAAAGGTGTTATAAATCTCTATTAATGAAATGAGTTTTGAAGATCAGTGTTTTGAAATTTATATTGGTGAAATAGGAGGTTCTTGTTTACTGCTGTGTTTAAATGTAGCCATGTTTAGCCCCCCCCCCCCTTTCTTCTTTTTTGACAACTTTAGCCAGTGTCAGGGGAATGCCAGTGAAAACTTACACTGAACATCCTGTCTGTGGAGATGTGATAGTTAAACCTGTCCTACCTATATCAAGGGAACCTCATAGCAAAATGGCAGTTGAGGGAGCATTGAAGTCTTTTCATCAGATAAAAATTTTAGAGGCTACTTGTTTGATTGTGTGACCCCTAATGCTGTTTGAGAGTGAGACAGAGGGATGGATTTGCTCCATGTATCATCATAATGTTTTGCTAAAGCAATGCTGTGATTAAAAGTACATATTTCTTCATTTGTTGTACAGGAATATCCTGTAACTTCAGAGAACTACAGGAATGGTAAGGTTGTTTTTGAGGCCCCTACACCACAATACATGGTGAGATTATCAGTAGATTACTTCTCTAGGAGGTAATATCCTAAAACACTTAGTAAAGTGAAATTGTTTCACTAATTAAAAGCATGGGTGTGAGGAAGCTACTGTTGGTTCCTCAATATTTTTCAACCAAGTATCATGTTTTGTGTATATAAAACAAGCATGCTTTGTATATTTGTGATGCTATGTTTTTATATATAGCTTTTAAAGAGTTATGTTCTACATTTAGAAACAATAAATTAATTTCACTACAACCGTATGTTCAAACATAATCCATGTTTTGATGTTTATCAACACTGATTTTGTAACAGCTATAGTTAGAAAGACAGTTCATGTAACAACTATACGTATATGTTCCTCAAAAGTTATACATGAGCAGACAGAGGAATTTACAGCACATGTTTGTAATACATCACCATCAGGTTAATATGCCTAGGTTCATCATTTTTTTTTGTGTGTGGCTGTCCTGAATCTTCTCAGCAGAGTTGTTAAGCACCTGTGAAGATTTGAAATTTAAAAGGAAAGTCATTAATAAATCTTTGCTTCGGAAGATTTAAGATCAGGCCTCGGATAGGAAAACTGTGAGTGTGGAATCTTGATACGTTTTTATCAGAGTACAATACTCTATGACCAGGTTCTTCAGTTATTTCATGCACGGAGAGTTCAATATTAAATACTAGATTTACTTATTTGAGGATGTTTCTTCTTACATAAGATTTTGATACAGCCGAGTGATACAGCAAGGCATTGAAATCACGGTACAAATTCAAATTACACTTATCAGAATATAGTAAATGACTATACAGGTGAATCACAATACAAACATGATTCTTGTTGCTAGTCTCGTATCATTTGCTCACAATGCTGGGCATTCCCAGTGGCTGGGAAAGAATATGAGCTAAAGACAGTTCAAGCCTTTCACTCCAAACTTCTTTGTTAGTTGTACAGCTTTGATATTGTCTTGGGTTGAGTCAGTTATACACTCCTCTCTGCTTGTCTGGCCATCTTGGAAAGACACTCTTTTGCTTCAGTTTTGGTTAACTGTTTGAAAACAAGCATTCAAACAACCAGCTGATTGATGCAATTGACATATCTGAAACAAAGGCTGCTCTCTGGTCACTTTTGTACTAAATTCAGCTTTATTTGCAACAGTGATAGTGGATTTTCCCTGAATTGGGTTGGAAAGTGTGTGTGCAATAATGCCTAATGTTTTCAGGTGCAGGCAGAAGACATATTTACATGGAAAATTTTGAAAAACAGCCCAAATATTTTTTTCCTGGTAGAGGTGTTTCATAGTGAAATACGTTACTGTATCTTCTGCAGAGAAGAGCTCATTGCCACAGTGGTATTTTTCTTATGTGTGAATCTCCAATTTAAAATCTTTTGACCCCTCTAAAGTCAATCACAAAGGTCCTGTTAGGGTCATTAGGGGAAGTCCTTAGTACTTAAAAAACTTAGCACTAAGATACAAGACATTCATCTAAGCAATGAATCCTCCTGGAAGCACACCTTCCATTGGAATGTAATGTTCACTAATGTAGAAACTTGGGTAGAATTTAACTTAGTCCCTTAGAGATTTTCTGCTTCAAAAGATATTTTTCATATATATTTGAAAAATTTTCCTGTTGCAGAGAGAGCTGAACTTTATTCACGTGAATGCCCTTTTGTCTATTTGCCTGGGAATACGGCTTAATTATAAAACAAAAAAAAAATAGACTTAGGGCTCATAATGTCTTCATTATAAAGAAATATTTTATCAGATCTCAAGTAATTTTGTGTAGGATTAATAAACTCTTAGCAGAAACCATGATGCATTTCAGCTTTAATAAGGAGTCTGTTACATTACAGTAAGAGAAACATAAATGCCACAGGTCAGATACAGCTGAAACAGTGCATTTTATGCCATTGGCTTGTTTCAGGTACTTGCTACCAACATTGCTGTGTATAAGCGTGTGCTTTCAAACTGATGCATACATATGCCTTCAAGTTCCTCCTTCTCTCCAAAGCAGAAAAGTGATGCTTAAAAATCTCACTGTATTTATAGCTAGGTTTCATTGGTGGAATTATGTTTGCTTTCCTGTGGCATGAATATCTAGTCCCAAAGTAGGAGATCATTGTCCAGTGCTGCCCTTCTAGCAACTGCCACCATGAAATGCTCAGGAATAATCATCTGCTGATGTGTGCAATGAACTAATGAGACTTGAGGCTGTGGAGACAGTCTTGGAATTCTTCTGTGAACAGCCATTGAAATTCATGTCCTTTGGAGCTGCAATTTTCTTACGGCTGGCATGGATGTTGTCTCCATCACTAGTGTCAAACACCACTGTCATGCTGGACTCCATTCTGGAGACAGCATACAGGCTACTTTGCCGAGTGGGATGAAATCTAGCTGCTTTGAGCTCTAGCTCGTCATAGCTGGACATCTCGATGAAGGGGCACCAACGGAAAGCTTGTTTGAAGCCAGCTCGGAACCTGGGAGGAAAGATGTTTGGTGAAAGCCTGTGTTGTGAGCCAGCCACAGGCATTCATCTGAAAATATATATTATGCTGACAGGACACTGACTTGGCTAATTGTCTTGTGCCTAATCCTCTTAGTGGTGGACTTAGTGGGAGTTACCTTGACTAAAACCTGAATAAGGTAAAAAAAGCTAGTGGTAACAGCACATTTCTTGTTTGGATTTTCAATATACTTTCCCTGCATTTTAACATTGGTATTTTCCTTCTACTCAATTTTCCTTCCTTTGCCTAAATAAGCAAACACCAGCTTTCATGCCACTTTCTTCACAGAAATTGGTTTGATTTGAGCTGTGAAGAAATCTGCACCTATATTTTCATCTTCTTTCAGCAAGAAACTTTATAGCATTCTTTTCTGTAAAATACCATCCCAGCTTCCGGATTCCAACATCCCTTCAGTTTTTCCCTTTCTAACAGAGGTGCTTAAATGGGAGTGATGTAGTGACTAATCGTTCATATCATGTATTTGGAAAATTATTTGTAATAACTGAAGAAGATCCTAGAAAGTTGAAAACTGAACATGAACAATGTACAAATGGGAATTCTGAGGCTTTAGCGCATTAATGCTTGCAATATTCAGGTAATGTTATTTCAATTCAGAGGGACAGATTTACTATAAGAACTACAACCACTTTTTGTGTGTATGCATTTTCAGAATAGAAGTTAAACATTAGATAAGCAATTTGCTGTGTATTTATGTGTAACCTTCAAAAGAGCACCTTTTCACCTAGACCTAAAATTTATCAGACTGTCTCACTTTGTCTTGCTTGTTTCTATTTCAATGATCAGCCATGTTGTTTATTGTGCCTATAAGCTTTTTGAAGCAATGATAAAGCTACCATAGTGATAACTACAGATAAAAAATTTAGATTGTTTTCACTGAAAGTTGAATGATCTCACAGAAATAACTTTCTTCCTCTTCATTTTTTTCAGGTTTGTCACAGAGGTGTCACATGGTGACAAAGGAGCAGGTAACCTGTTATTTAGGGTTTCTCTGTTCAGATGGAATTATGGAATTTGAAAAAAAATACTGAAAGAACCTCTAATGGAAATGGGTTTAGTGAAGGAGACTGTAAAACCTAAATATCCTTAGACTCTATTATTTTTTGTCTCACCTTCTCTTTCTTATTCAGAGCATGTTTTTTCTTCATCTTTGAAGAAAAATGCCCTCTTTATCTAGATACACAAGTAAAACCCCAACTAGCCTGGAAGATGAGGCTGGGGATAGGTGTTGTAACTCTGTCTCATATTAGATCCATCAGAGGTAACAATACTGCATGAATTGTTCTGACTCCTAACAACAGGCTGTATTTTCCTGCTGCATGAATAGGAAGCATACATTCTGGTTTCTTGATTTCAATATTGAGCTTAATTATAAGAAAG
Source organism: Forpus xanthops (assembly GCA_032466535.1). NCBI lineage: Eukaryota > Metazoa > Chordata > Aves > Psittaciformes > Psittacidae > Forpus > Forpus xanthops. The sequence continues at coordinate 22,456 of JASSUY010016810.1, forward strand.
CTTTCACCAGCATTTCCTCCTTGGATTGCATTCTGTACAAGATGACCTTTAATGTGTCTCATAATTATGAAATGTTTGTTGATTATATTCTTTCATCTAGATGTTTAGTTTTGTACTAAAACATGAGTTATACTAAAGTGCGAATGTCAATACAAGCCACATGAGACATTAATTTTTTCTGAATAACATCTCGTGATTCTGCATAAAAAGTTTTTGAAGAAAATGGCAATGTTTTAGAGGTTTTATGGTAGTAATTGAGATAATATGAGGCATGATCTTTCCTTGCCTTTCATATTGCAGACATTGGACATCCAGAGAATTCTGGTTTCTGTTGAAATTAATAGGAAATTTGCCATTTGAGTTATGATATTGTTCTGGCATACTAGAACTTAACATCTTATTTAAAGAGTTGTAATCATCAAAAGGGGAAGAAGATTGTATGAAATTGAGCATTATCTTGACATTTTAAAAGACAATGAATGTTAGGCATCATAAGCTATTCTAATCAAGGAGGCAAACGCTAGTGTTTTCACACCAATAAAAGCTTGGTAGGATTTGGTCGCTTCATTTTCAGTTAGACTCCTTTCCACAGGTATTGCGTGATCCTTAGTGGAGTTTTATAAATATTAAACCAAATTAGTGTAAAGCTCATCAGCAGTTACACTTGACACCAGCTGTTCATTCAAAAGAGATTTCCAATAATATTTAAGATTACTTATTCAATACTGATTCATACTGACTCCATTATGAGAATATTGAAAAATAATATGTCTAGGATGACATTTGTTTAGATCCTGGTCCTACAAGCTGAAATGAAAAGCATCCTGCAATCCAGTAGTCTCAAACCACCAAATATCTCACCAAACTCAACAGCAATGCCTTTGCAATTCAGAGCAAAATTAAGCAGCTATTAAACAGTACTGTAATTCAGTATTGAGTAATATTTGTTTTAGTAGCCTGTTACAGACCTCAGAGCTCAGTAGACATCTAATGGTGAACTATTAAAATACACAGTAAACAACATTTTACATTATATCCTTCCAGTACTGCAAAACAAATTTGCAGCTACTGTTAGTTAGTGAACATACAGATTGCCCTGTATATCACTGATGGTTGTCTTTACTTCTTTATTTTAAATTTTTGCAAGCAAAAAAAAATATTAAACTGCTATAGATTTTAAATTTTGCATATGGAAACAGAAAGTGTTGGTTTCTGAATACTGAATTTTGCGCTGAAATTAGACTAACGTAACTACTGGAACTGGACATGTGGTTTTTGGGATTCATTTCAAGTACAAATTTAAAGGAAAGGCTTTTTTGTGCTTTGTGTTCTTTCCTGCTAACTTAAAATTATTCAAGTGAAATTTTCTTTGTCTTTTATCCCATTTAAACAATTTATATTCTCATTGAAGTTATGCATCCCAACTGTTTCATAACCAACTTACCTCTTATTAAGACAACAGTAGATAATGGGATTGTACATTGTAGAGCTCATGGCAAGCCAAAAGCTGGCCAAATAGATTTGCTGAATGTATTTCCACCGATTCAATTGTTGGTAGATCCCAGTAACTATGAAGTAAATGTGGTATGGCAGCCAGCAGATGGCAAATGTCAGCACAACCACAATCATCATTTTTACCACCTGAAAAAAGGATGTAATAATGGTATTTAATAATATGCATTAGATTTTTTTTTTTTTATTTGGACTTGCATTTCAACATCCATTGATAATTTTCTTGCATTTGGTTAAAGTTAAAGAATGAATATGCTTTTACATAATTTTCTGTTTAATCTGACTTTCCTAAATTTCTGTTTATTTTCTTTCTTTCTTTTTTTTTTTTTTCTTGGCTGGAGATTCGTCTTTTCCTAAGAAAAATAACATGAAAATTTCTCTAACTTCATTTGTATGATTCTTCCCTGAAAATATATTTCCTTACTTGTATTTGGCATCTAAAATGCTACTTTTTTCTGTATGCATAATCATGAGATAAGGTTACAGGGTGTTTGGGACACCTCATTTTTGCCTTTATTGATCCTGATATCTTTCTCTGTTGTGATCTGCAAGTGTATGGCGTATCCCCATTTATTAGATGTGATTTTGAGTAAATACAAGGTTGTAGGAAATGAGCAACTTCAGTATCCTGTTTAATTTCAGAGGATAACGGTTTCCTTGGCTGATGAACATTATTTGTTGTTTTCTGCAGGCATTGTAACATCTGTTAACTACCATAGTTTCCATTAAGCACAAATCCAAAGGAGCTCTGTTTTGTGCTTGAAACACAAGAAAAAAAGTTCCAAGTCACATAAAACTTTCACTCCTGTATTCCCCTCTTCAGCTACGCCAATTACTAGCTCAGGTGCCATTTTCAACTAATATGTCATACATTTACACAAAAGTTGGTATTTTTTTGTTTAATGAGTAAAATGGAACCAGACATGATAGATCTGTGCTGTGAGGTCTCTTGTGCATTTGTACTGTCAGTACAGGGGAGTAATAGGGATTGCTATAAACAGCTGTTTTGTTTTCATTTCTATGCACAAAGTAATGTTTTGTACTGTTTGTAGTTTTGCCAGGAAAAAAAGAAAAAAAAAGAAAAAAAAAGAAGATGACATTTGCCATACCTACATGTCTTAGGTTAATTTTGAATGAAATTTCAAGTGACGTATTTAAGTAATTTTACATATTTTACATCTAAATTTTATGGTGCCATCCATATTACATCTTCCTGTGGGAAACATAAAGCAACTTTTCGTTTAATCTCTGGCACCAGTTTACGAGCATTTCTGCTGGCTGGGTCTCTACTGTGCAAGAGTATACTTATTATTACCAAGAAGTATCATCACTTGAAGATACAAAAAGGGCATCTGTCCACACAACCCCCATCATCAGTTAGCTGTAAATCGTTGCAGAAGGAAGATTATAAGGGAAGGCAACACACCAAAACAGTTGGTGACTGTATGTCTGTATGTCTTTATCTAGACATGTATAGATGTACATGGGACTGTATAATAATAGGGTAAAGAAGTTGTGACTGTATGTGAATAGACATTTCTGGATTAAATTCTGTATCTGAAATGATAACGCAAAAATATGCTGACAAATCACAGTAGATCATTAAATGGCATGTCTCTTCTGCTCCTTTGGACATAGCTTCCATGGTTCTTCTGCTGGGATTTACACCTGTGCCTTGTGTACATTGTATGGGTAGAAGACTTAACTCCATAGTTATACCACAATACTTAAGCTCTCTGTCCATTGACTTACAAGTGTACTTGTTGCTGTGGTTTTATATCTGCCAGGAATGATAAGTATACTTCAACACCATTCAGGCTTTTTGTAATTTCAGAATGCCTGAAAGTCTAATGACTTGCCTTCATATCTAATTAGCAAGTCTTGAAGTACCAGCTGTGAGTGTGAAATTATTCCTACAATTATTTATCACTGGAATATCGTAGGTACTAAATGGAAGGATTTTTGTCTCAAAGTCTTCAAAGTGTAATCACACAAATCCATATTTATAGTGCACATTTCGTCTGTGCAGTGCTTGAGAACTTAAACAGTAGACCTTTCCTGCAGTAAATGCAGTTTAATATGGTTGAATGTTGTGCCAGTCATACCCTAGAACTTGTAGAAATCACAGCAAGAGAGCAGGTTGCCAGTTTGGCATACTAAATTTTGTTAACTACATTTTCAAAAGAAAGTTGTTTGTCTCTTTCTTACATTCAAACTCTTTTTGGCTAGCTTTTTGTGTTTTATTGAAGGGTAGGACAAGCAGTGCTTGAAGAGCCTAGTTAAAGGTCTCCTAAAGCTAATAAACCTTCACAGTCTGTACAAATAATAGCTTTTTAATTTCAACTGCTGTATTCAAAAATTAAAACGCAAAATGAGGTAAGTTTTAGGTTACATTACTACTAAATATTTCAGATTTTCTTCAGGGAAACAGAAATCCCAAAATAACTTTTTACAGTATGACACAAAGAAAATCCTTAACAATATTTTTTTTTGTCAAAGTTTCAGGCAATTCAATTCTTATTTTAAATGTTTTAACCTTTTTTTTTTTATTTTAAATTAAGTTTTGAAATGAAAAATGCCAAATCACCCCCACAAAAATCACATCTTTTTCTGCAAGGTTACTTTTTTGTTTAAAACAAAACGCTCATCACATTGAGATCAGCATAAAATTTTCTTATAGCTGTTTGTCTGGAAATCCATAATGAAATATTATGTCATCATCATCATCCAGAAAGCAGAAATTCCTGAAGCAAATAGTTAAACTAAACAACAAGCAAAAGATTATATTAGATGGCCGTTAGTGTTTCATTTGATTTGTGAAGTAACAAGTCACTGGAATGGCAGACAGTAAAACACTGCTTTCTTAACCATTACTTTTACATCTGTTTTTCATAAATAGCAAAAACTAACTAAAAATTTGAGCTATCATTTTTCACTCAGATAAGGGTTTATCAATCTCAGTTTCACTGAAATAAATGGTAATATAGTGGTATATGTATGTTTAGGGGAAGATGTGGTAGAGTTGAATGTCTAAAGTGTGTTTTCCTGTAACAAAAAAAGTGATATTTTTGCAGCAAAAAAGGTTGTTACAGAGAGTACAATGCACTCACTGATATAAGAAAAAGGCAAGTGTGATGTTGCAAGTCTGTGTGGCATAAAATCATTTGAAACACAGGGCAGTTACATTTGAATTTGAAGTTAACCACAGAATTAATGAGAGGAATGAAAAAGCATTAGTCTTTCTTCGTTTCATCCACTAAGAATGAATATATGTTGGCAGAAATAGAGGAGAAGTAGAATAAGAGGAAAATGAAAAGGAGGAAGATTATTCCCAATTTCCTTTCCTCTTTCAGAGACAGGCGCACATACTGTGCAATGCCATACCTTACAGTTCTTGCAATTCTTGTCCATACTTCTAGTCTTTTCACTAAGTTTCATTTCTGGATGATATCAATAACCATGAACAGAAACTGCCTTCAAGGTCTATAAACTCAGGGCACCTTTATTTTACTTGGTGTAAATCCTGAGGTATGAATGACAGTAAATTATTAAGCTCAATTAGGGCACAGGGAAAATAAGTGAAAAAGGCTAAGTACAGATTTGCTTCAAAAGCTTTATTGTCTTTTCCCAATACACTGTGATAATCACTAAAAAATTCTCCAATGACTCTTGCTGCAGAACTGCTTGTTCAGCTGCAGAGTTTAAAAGAGCACCTCAATAATTTTTCGTTTTGTTTTGCTTTGTTTTGTTTTGTGTTTTTTTTTAAGGGGGGTGGAGTACATAGACCTGTAGCTCTGACAGTACAAAGTTCTTTGATTTTATTTCTTTTTAATATGCCTGTTCTGTTTTTTGAGATATCACTATTTTTCAAAGGCTTTCTCCTCTGTGTTGCATAGAATTCATTAATAAGGGTTTGGGTTTAGGGGTTAGGAAATATTTCTAAAGCAAGCAAACCAGAAAATTACTGAATTCAGTAGTGCTTAATGTTTAACTCCATTCCTGTCATCATTTTACCATGGAGTTTTCAAAAATTAATGATTGCAGTGAACATCATCTATCAGTATTCCAGTGACACTATTTTCTCTGGTGTTCTACTCAACCTCCTCTTGTGTATTGTGGGCAGCATGGCCAGAGGAAGGAGTTTTTCTTATGTTCCAGGACTTTGGTTAAAATGAGTTGTACTGAGTCTCTGTCATGCAACCTTTAGGTGAGTCTTGAGGTTAGATTTGGAATGTGATGGAAAATCAAAGTGGTTTTTATTTTCATCAACATGTTCTGCTGATATTGATGTACTTCTGCCTATGTCTAAGAAAAACTATGTCTATAAAAAAATTTATTTGTGTTCTTTGTAGTCCATTCCTTTAAGCCTTTCCTGAGTAGAAGCATTCTGTCACTGTAAGGATACAATCAGAAAATCCACTTCCCGATCCTGCGGACATACACAGCACTTGTACATGAAGCACAAACAGAAGGGAAACACCATTATGTCTTCTGCTTCGCCACAATGCTTATTTCGAGTAAATAATCTTTTTCAAGAAAATTAAGATTCAAAGGTCTCTATTAGTATGGAAAAGGACTGATTTCTGAAATGCCAAGTGCTGCGGGTTTTCATACAATTTTGACAAGCTCAAGGATTTTCTGTGCTATTTTATCCAAGAGAAAAGACTGATTCTTAACAGCTGTAAGAGATGCACATTTAGAATGAGAAAGTATCAAACAGCTTAGAAGTCTTTCAGTCAGTTAAGGTACTTATCAATTCCAGTGCTCAACAAATAACTTTAGTCTTCCAACTTATACTTTCTCAGTTGCTTGATATAAAGAAACTACTTTTGATTTCAGTTTGCATAATCCCTTGCTACAGATCGAATCCACAATCACTTACTTTGTTATTTAAACTGTAATGTTGAAAAAGATATTCTGTTCTAGTATGAAGTAGCTTTGAATCAGATTGCTGTCTTACAAATGCTAAAATGTGGGAGCCCCCCCAAATCAAAACAATAGTGACATTTTTCATGAGCAGCCCTAGCTACTGGCTTTTTAAAATGATGCTTTTCTAATGTTGCATGGGACACAGCTCTGACAGTGACAGTCTTGAGACTGTCCTCATTTAATGTATCACAGAGGAGACAGAAACTGCTGTATTGGTACTGAGCTAGCTTTGGGGATTGTTTTACACTGTCCTAGGTAAGAGCATACTTGGGAAAAAATCTGGTATTTGCTGAACTAAGGGCTAACAAAATAGGACTTAATTCCCCAAATCAAAGGGAGGGAGTACCTTCCCAAGGGGAGCACATGTGCCTCTGTGTATGTTTGCACACTTCTGGAGTGGGCACCTTGTCAGTATGTACACAAAGTGTTCCTACATCACCATAGTGGTTTTTGTCCATAAAGCACAAATGAATTGACAAGGTGGAAACATTCATGAGCCATGAATAAACAAGTGGTGGGCAAGGTTTGTGACAATGTAAGCTTCTTCCATTGTCTGCTGCTACATGGCTGATCTGGATGAACTGCAAAACAGATGCATTCCCCATGTATCTATGTGCTCCAGGGTTTTGTTCTCTGCATATGTAACGTGGAGAAGTGTATGTTTAGATATGCAGCCTTGGTAGACCATTACCCAAATAAAGGCCAAAAAATGCTGTGTTTATTACAGTTTGACTTTTAAAACACATGCATAGGTGATGATTCAGTATAGACTAGGGTGTCAGCTGTGAAGTTTTGGCTATTTCTTGAAGTCTGTAGTACAAAGGTATGTAGAGTAATTGATTGCAGCTCATATTCTTAATGGATAGTCAAGTTATATTGACTTTCTGTTATATTAAACAGTTTGACTACTTAATACCATTTTGAAAATAGAATATAGCATATGTAAGATATTGGAGATTGGAATGCTGGTCCTTGTGCTGGGAATAAGATAACGTTAAGAGAAAAATATATGTGAGTGGCTAAGTGTGAAGTTCTTACAGACACCATTTGCTCGGATCCTGGCCTGTTGCTTACTTCCATAACCTATGAAAGAGGGGAAATGTCTTATGTAAGTATTTCAGAAAATTACTTAAAATTGTTTGGGTGCCTTTTTGTAATATTTACTTGTAGTTCTGGAAGAGTTCACCTGGCTATTTCTGTTTATCTAGTAAAAGCTTTTTTCACACAGTAATTTTGAGTGTTTTTTGAATTTACATCTGACTCTGACTTGGAAAAGTGTGTCCTGCCACCTTACTTGATTTCTCTTCTCACATTGTGTGATATTTCAAATTCATTTCAAAAGTGGCTCTCATGATATCATTATTCCTACAGTCCCATATCATTTTGAATAGTATTTTCTTTTCAAACAGAAGTCTAAAGTTATCTACTTTTTTGTTTTCTCCTCCACTGTATTGCATATACTGACATATATTAACTGATTAGATAGATGCATCTGACTGCAAATGGATATGGGATGTCTACTTCTGATAAATATATACATATATATCTACTCAGGTCATGTAAGAACTCACTTGGAGTATTGTGTGCAGTTCTGGTGTCCTCAGCATAAAAAGGACATGGAACTGTTGGAACAAGTCCAGA
>JASSUY010016812.1:0-26329 GCA_032466535.1 Forpus xanthops
AAAGAAAAGAAAAGAAAAGAAAAGAAAAGAAAAGAAAAGAAAAGAAAAGAAAAGAAAAAAGAAAAGAAAAGAAAAAAAGAGAAAAGGTGTGTGCATTTGACTTGAAATAGTAAAAGCAGTCAGAAAATCAGGTTTATCCCTCTAAGTATCATCATTAGAGACTTGCTTAGCTGCTTACTAACAAAGGACATTTCCAAGAATCTCAACATAAAAAGGACATGGAATTGTTGGAACAAGTCCAGAGGAGGGCCATAAGGATGATCAGGGGACTGGAGCTCCTCCCCTATGAAGATAGGATGAGAAAGTTGGGACTGTTCAGCCTGGAGAAGGGAAAGCAGTGTGGAGACCTCATAGCAGCCTTCCAACACCTAAAGGGGGCCTATAGGGATGCTGGGGAGGGACTCTTCATGAGGGACCGTAATGAGAGGACAAGGGGTAATGGGTTCAAACTTAAACAGGGAAATTTTAGATTGGATCTGAGGAAGAAATTCTTTCCTGCAAGGGTGGTGAGGCACTGGAATGGGTTTCCCAGGGAAGTTGTGAATGCTCCATTGCTGGTGGTGTTCAAGGCCAGGTTGGACAGAGCCTTGTGTGGCATGGTTTAGTGTGAGTTGTCCCTGCCCATGGCAGGGGGGTCGGAAGTAGATGATCTTTTGGTCCTTTCCGACCCCAACTGTTCTATGATTCTATGATTCTAAGCCTTGAACAAGAGGTTTTTGCTGTAAGGAGTTCAGGTGAAGTGCCCCCAGATGCAGAGAAACTTTCAGAAAATCTGATTTACAAATGTGCATACAGGAGGGGAAGGAGGAAGGAGAGAAAAATAACTTTGGGGGTCAGGGAAAAGAGTCTTTTGGCTAATATTTCAGACAAAATGGACCCCTTCTGTTCCATTGCTAACACTGCCTTTGGTGAAAAGGACCCTGCCACATTTTCTTAAATTTTAAAGCAAACAAGGTTCACACCAGAAAAATTTGTATGCACAGGAAAGGTACATTTCTTTTCCTGATGTTGTGGTTTAACACCAGCCACTAACCAAGCCCCACACAGCCGCTCACTCACTCCCCCTCATCAGGATGGGGGAGAGAGACAGAAAGGTTAAAGTGGAAACCTCATGGGCTGGAATGAAGACAGTTTAATAGGTAAAGCAAGAGACATACACACAAGCAAAGCAAAAGAAGGAATTCATTCACCCTTTCCCTTTAGCAGGCAGGTGTTCAGACATCTCCAGGAAAGCCGGGCTCCATTGCACATTACAGTTACTTGGGAAGACAAACACCATCCCTCTAAACATCACCCTCTTCCTTACCCCCTCAGCTTTATCTGCTGAGCATGATGCTATGTGGTCTGGAATATGTCTTTGTTCAGCTGGAGTCAGCTGTCCCAGCTGTGTCCCTTCCCAACTCCTTGTGCACTCCCAGCCCACTCACTGGTGGGGTGATGTGAGAGGCACAAAAGGCCTTGACCCTGTATGAGCACTGCTCAGCACCAGCTAAAACATCTCTGTATTATCAGCACTGTTTTCAGTACAAATCCAAAACATAGCCCACACTAGCTGCTGTGTAGAAAATTACCCCAGCCACATCCAGCGCACCTGATACAGGTCACAGTGGGGACAACCCTTTTCTGGTATTACAGCATTTTCTTTTGTTATTAATTTCTTCCCTGCTGATATAAAATGCCTTGAGGAACATAAGATGCTCATATCTGGACTGGTCACTCTAAGGAAGCTAAGTGCAGTCATTTACTATGTTGGCAGTCCACAAACCTTTGCTTTGCCTCTCTGCTTGAGATTAAACACACAGTAAGAAAGACAAAAAGCAGGGCCTGCTTTGCGCTAGTTCACAGTACAACACAGGAACTTCAGCTGCCAAATATTAAGACGTCAGCTCATGAAAGTGAAGAGGGATCCAAGGCTAGAAAAGCTTTGGCAACATCCTGAAACACTGCTTGGTGAACACAAGCAAGAGCTGTAGCAATACAGAGCTGTAGTCTGTGTCAGTACTGTACAAGCATGTCTATGTGATTCTGCTTCTGACCTTATCATATATCCTGCATGCATTGCTGGGCTGACAGGTTCTTGGACATCCCCTCTTCCTCATAATCAAGTTCTCTCAGGGGAGTGCCTCCTATGGCAAACTAGGAAAGATATCCATTAGTACCTATAAGAGGAGGAATAAGCCTTAAATCAGTGCAAAAGCTCCATATATTGGCTGGTTAGCTTCACAGTGCAGTTTTTCTAACTCCTCCCTGAAAGCAGGTTATGGCACAAAGGTGCAAACAGCAGGTGAAACAGCAAGGACTGATAACTGGGGTAATCAGAAGAAACTTCGAGTGTGATGATCTGCATAGAAGTATTTGCAAATAAGTTGCAAGCTATGGAAATCTTTTTGGATCCCCAGGGCTATTAGTGAAATGTTCATGAGTTTGTTATAGCAAATGATTCAAAGTCGATCTGAATTTCAGACTGTAAATTCCACTTGGAAAAGTTTACCATCTAAGACCAAGGGATAGGGTGAAAAAGGGTTGTTTAGTGGCTTCCTTCTATCCAGACAGAATGAAAAGGCAATGATCACCAGGAGCACAGAGGCCAAAGGGCAGGTTGCACTGCTGCTGGGAGCAGGTCAGTGAGTGCTGCAGAGGGCTGAGGTGGGGCAAGACACATAGCCTACTCACTGCTGAGAACAACTATGGTGATGTTTCAGACCAGCTGTGGTCTGTGGGAAGGACAAAGTCTTAATGCAGAAGGTTATTAAGAAGACATAAATTAAACAAGTACTTATGCATACTGCCAAATAACACTAAAAGCAAAGGGGGAAAAGTGAAAGGAAGAGAGAGACACATACATCCAGGAACCTAGCTCTGGGAAGACTGTTCAGCCCTGGAGCTCATGTTTCATCATCAAACAAAATGTCAAGTATTTTAGTCAGAAAACATACTCATGCAAGTTACCTAATATTTCCTTTGGGAAACCAATTCTAAATGAGTTTTGAATTATCTTATGACAACCAGAACGCTTTCTGGAAAACTGGGAAATTTAGCACTCTAATCCTTTCTAGGTTCCTTTACCATACATCCCTACTTTAAATGAAATTTAGCATTGATACAGCTGATTACTGCCCTACAAGTACCTTATTGCAGCTTTGGCAGATGGACCTGCAACTGCTAGTGCAGAATTCAGTTCATTCTTTGTCTGCATTTCCTCTTTTCCCCACTCTTCCAAAACAGTAAATGGGAATTTTCAAGCTGGTTCATAAAATATACCCTGCAAACACTGAGCTATTCCACATCACTGAAGATTTGTTTCTTATCACTGAACAACATTATTACAAAATAACACCTAACCCAATGATTACTGTTGAAGAAAATGCTGTCAAGAACATGGGTGTTTCCTGAATCAATAAAACCTTCCAGAGAGCCTGGTAAGTCTTAGCAGCTTTGTAGTACCTGTGAGAAAATGAAGTCACTTCCCGTTTGCGTTTATTGTGAGTGAAGGTGGAGGTTGCAGTGGGTGGGTGGGCAGGCTGGTTTTTGAGGGCTGAACTCCTACTCAAATTCAGGGCTCACTTTCTGGTTCACACATTGGGAAGGGAAGGAAGGCAGCAAGAGAAAATGAAGTTCTCCCTCTTCCCCATGAAGCGACTTGTCACCAGGACAGGTGAGCATCAGGGCAAAGAGATTTAGAGGTATTCATTGCAGCAAAGCTGTGAAAATAGGTCCTGGCAATGCATTTTTCTACACTGCTGCACTGGGCTCCTCTTGGATGCTTCTGGTCGGTAAACCTGGGAAGAATCCCAGAGCAGGAGTGTAGGGATTATTGAGGCAATCCTGAGGTCCAGCCAGGCTCTATAAAGGTCTGCTTTTCTAGAGAGACTTTTATAGCTTCCACTAGTCCCCAAAAACCTGTCTGAGAGGAAATCATGGTGGTTTGACTCCCTCCACATGACTCTCACGCACATGAATTTTCCACCACGTTTCTCATTCTATGCTAACATTTAAGAGAGGCAATAAAGAACCTCATCTCAAAAGGATGGGGAGGAAAGGAAAATGCAAATGAAATGTGAGTTCAATACATACGTGACACCTACTAGATGCTCAGTTTTGCTGGTCTCAGTTACAGTATGTAATAACACAGGTTCCACATTTGTCAAGAGAGAAAAAAGTAGCCTGTTTTTCTATATTGAATTACCCTTGAGTTTCAATTACATAATAGAAAAGTTTGAAACTTGGGCTACGGTAGTGAAGCAAAAAAATAGATTTGATGGAGAGGTTTGCAAAAACCTCATACCACCAGGTTCACCCATCTCAAATCAAGACCTTTTCCTTAGCTCCAAGGGGGAAAAATTATCATCCTAGGAGTGCCTTCCCTCCCACTGCTTGGTAAGTGGACTGTCATCCTGACTCAGGCAGCTTTTGCAGTATATCCATTTTCAAACAAAGCAGCTAATCTGGACTACAGCTTGACCATACATATTCTTCAAGTGGTATAAAGCATTTGTCATCTAGAGTTTTTCCACCCTGTTCTAGAACATCTGAAGATAGTGGGAGGTGTCCCTGCACATAGCAGGGGGGTTGGAACTAGATAATCTTAAGGTCCTTTCCAACCCTAACTATTCTATGATTCTATGATTCTAAGATATCTTTTCCTTATGTGTGTACTACATGTCAGGATGGAATCAAGATGCCAGTGTAAAAAAGACATTTACACCAGCATTGCGTAAATGTCAATGTGAGAAATTTCCAGTTTAGTGGCATCAATCAGGGCATGATTCACACATGCACCAATTGATTTCACTTGAATTTAAAGGATTAATCCAGGAACAAAATCTTCTCTCTTCATGGTAAGGATAGAAGCTTCCTCTTTTTTGAAAGAAATTAATTGCGCCTCATTAAACAATTCCAGGCTTAGATAAAAAACTTCATTAAATTAACCAAAATTACTCCTTCGCTGGAAATATAAAGCATTAGCTTTGAAAAATAAACTAACCGAAAGGTTCTATCAGGGAAAGAAAACACCCTAATATGTCTATTGTTAAAAGACCGGCTATATTTATTTAAAATGTTTAATTAAACACACTAATTGAACACATTCAATATGATTTAATTTCTTGTTCCTGTCTAGTCTAGGCTTGGTATAACTTACACACTCTCATAACTATTTCTGCAAGCATTACAGCAAGAGAATTAGCGCCACAAAAACCCTACAAATTCAGTTTTCAGTTTGTTGGCTCCCATTCAAATGAAACAGACTTTGTACATGAAAATCAACCAAGGTAGTCAGTAAGCATGAAATTATTGAGGAAGGCAAATCAAAAAGATTCAGCATGCTCCTTACACTAGGATTCTGCAGCTGTTGTAATAGGCAGGGATGGAGCAATTGAAGTTTGAAGGGGGGAATACTTGTAAAAAGCCAAAACGCAGCATGTTTAGGTGTTCATGTGAGATATATTTCCTAACATTATTTCTGTAAATAGCTGCCTAAGAGAAAGACAGCTTATAGCTTGATATGAACAACATCCTTCCTTGTTATGATCTCTCAGATAGTCCATAAAACAGCAGTTTGGTCACTTTATATTACTTTTTTCTTTTTGTTGTTGCTTCTAAGGCTTCATCCATTGCTGCTTTTAGCTTTACTGAGTCTAATTCTGCTACCTCTATCTTGCCATACATGCTTTCACTGCATTCTGTTTTAAATGAACTACATGTCACTATGTGCAATACACAGACAAAAATCAAGCCCATCCCGCTATGCAAGATGCAAGGGGATGCTGGGCCAGTCCTGTATCAACCAACAACCCTGCAAGAGCAAGGTCTGCTCCTGCTCTACTGTGACTTACAACTGCCTCCACCTCCTGATCTGCAATGAGGATGTCACTCTTTATCTTTACAGTGGCTGCCCAAGAGGGCCCAGATCCCCATGCAGGACCTCAGGGTGTTACCACACACGCATACCTGGGCATGCATCCTGCCTCCTTTCCTTGGCCACAGCCCAGAAAAGAGCTCTCCTGGGAGAGTGCTGGAGGCAGACTTCCCAGAGTAAGGAGGTACTCCAGACACTATTCCTTCAGCCAGCCAGCCAGAGCATCAAGAACTCTCTTGCCTCACCCATGGCATAAGACAAAATAAGAAAGTCGTCCTGGAGTGGTGTCCCAATGGGAAGAGCGCCAGACACCAATGCACACTGCCACAATGCCTGCTTTTTCTTTGGCATGCGCAGAAGAACACTGGCAAAGGTTTGCCAGTGAGAAAGACATGATAGCTGGACCTAAGTGAGGTAAACGGAGTTGTGCTGCTGATGGATCAGCAGGGGAGCTGCAGTGAGGCGTTTCTACCTCTGCTTTGCCTTTGATGAAATCATAGCTGGGAAAGCAACATTCTCACTGATTCAGAAGCTGCAGATACTGTGGAAATGCAGATTTACTCCCATAATTCAAGTATTTATTAAGTTTCTAAGTTTTTGAAGAAGGAAATATAATAAGAATTTGTCTTCCTGAGCTAGGTCTCTTTTTAACTTCTGACAAAGCAGTGTTTTTTTTTATCTTCATTCTAAGCACTCGCTCTACAGAAAAAGAAATACTTGCTTCCTAAACTAAAAGATCCCAAGAAGGTGTACACAAGTATTTGCAGTGAGCTGCATAATTTTGGATATGGATAAACTGGGTACCAACAACATAAGCTAACATTCAGCCTGAACTTGATGCCAGAATAGCCTGAACAGCTAAAAAGAACATGAGGAATGAACTAAGTTGCAATTTATTTTCTGTTCCTTTCTGAAAAAAGGGATCTTCAAGTTTCTATCTTGTTTATCTAGAGCCAGGGTTTTACATACAGTTAAAACATAAACCAGCGATTTCACTTAAGTACGTTAGATTTGCAATTCATACTGTACTAGTAAGCTTTTCTTGATTTTTCATTTCATTTGGTCCTTAATTTGGACAATGAGAATTTACCTTGTTGATGAACTGAGGATTGGCTTTTTAGGAGGTATGAAATCCCAGTAATGTAAAGGAGACCAACATTTCCTCCACACTTCTGCTATACAGGCTTTTGGGTATGTAGGAATCATTTATTCCTTGAATATTAGCCCAATTCCAATTCACAGTTCATATGATTTTTCTCATAATTCAGTAGAAAGTTTTCAATTCCCATGAATATGGTGGTTTTGAAGCTACTGCTTCAACACATTGCTCCATCACTATAATGCACTTCTGCCTTCACCCCATTTTTATCTTCTGATTCCACCAGTAGAAATTGGTGATTTCTAATGATGAGCCCATGTTCAAATTCTATTAATAATGAAGTATTATCTGGCTGGAAAACATGTATTTACCCAAGGAAGAGTGAAAATAGGTTCTCCAAATATACCACTGGGGGAGGGAAAGGGAAAGAAAAGTGCCACCACAATCAAAAAAGCTGGTGTAAACTTCATCTATAAGTGCTGTTGCCTGTGTAAATATTTACTCACAAGTTACCCACAAGCCAAACTATGAATGGCACAAGACTCAAAATGAAGATTCGGCATGAGTTTCTTGTCAACACCTTGTGATGGAAGTCAGTTTAATCATTTGTCTTTTCTGGCTTTTTTACACTTACCTTGATGCAATTTACCCTGAAATTTAAGGCACTAAGATAATATATCACAGATTCAGGTAGAGAAAGCCACAGAGTACACCTTGGATCAGAGAAGAGGATAATAGTTTTGAGCCACAGGCTGCCCACAGCAGCACCAGCGCTTAGTATTTGAACTCCACGTCCTCATCAAGCCTGTGTGGGCTTACCAATCCTTCATGCACCCACTGGCATGAGCCAAAGACAGACATCTATGCTGAGGTGTTGTAGGGCATGGGGATGGACCACTGGCACATCTACAGAAACAGCCCCATTTCAATTCTGCTAGAGCTCAACCCCAGCACCTCCTTAGTCATATTTCAACAAAATAGATCCTGACAAGTGGCTCACCCCAAGATAAGGGAGGAAGAAGCATATGTTTTTGCTACAGTTAGCCTGAATTAATGAAAAGAGAGCAAACCTGAGAAGTATATATGTGGTCTAGGTGAATAAACTTAACAATAAAATAAGATATGATATGGTTTGGTACTATTCAAGATTCAAAGTTCTATGTTGGAACCTGTGTTTCTTTAATGTACCTAGGTGGTTTACATTTTATTGTTAATAATGGTAACAGTAGAGAGGCTCAAGTGAATGAAGTAAGTGCATTTACAGAAAACAATGAAATAGTACAGTTAATAGGAAGAGGATTAGTATTTCAGGACTTTTCTTGCCTTGAAATCTGATCCTTAGCAAAGTTGCATAAAGCTCTGGAAATCCTGCTATAGGCAACAGCAGGGATCGTGGACTCAGTGCTGCTCTGCATTCTCTCTACTTCTGTGAGAGTACTGTATTGATTTGTACAAAGACTGGGAGATAGTCACTGCCTCATTACTATAGAATCATGGAATCATAGAATAGTTAGGGTTGGAAAAGACCTTAAGATCATTGAGTTCCAACCCCCCTGCCATATTTATAGACCTCCCCAAATAGTCATGGATTTGTGAGTGGCCACTGGTGAATATGACAAGTCTCTTCTGCTTTCAAATCATAAGGTCATAAACATGTAGCTCAAGAACACTCAGATGACTTCTACTTTATTGATCCATTTTTGAGGTCTGTTTTATTAGTGTCATTGATTAGATTTATGAGTGCTCTTTGATTACAGCCTCTGGACCCTGCCATACAGAGCTTTACTTTATCGAGCAGAGACTATAAGGTACACCAAGGAAATCAGGTGATAGAAAACAATTTCTCATTAATATTATTTCTCATTTATGAATTTTTCCAGAGGGGGAATTTTCAATAGTTCAGGATACATGAAAACATTGTAAACTTCAAGCTGTTTTTCTCAAATTTTCTGAAAAAGTGAGAAACCCCACCCTGTTTTTTGGTTCTTCTTTTTGTCTTAGATGTTTTCCTGTGAACATCCTTTTGTCCCTGTGCTTCCCCCGAGTTGGCTGAAACTCAGCTCCTTCAGGTCAGGAAAGGAAGAACAGGCTGTCATTACTGGATGCAAGCACAAGCATCCATTTCCTCACCCAGTGAAGTACCAAGCTGCTGCCAACTAACTCTACATCTTCCAGTATTTTGCGATCTCTGAATCTTTTCATGACTTCTTTCAAATCTCTTCATGGCACCTCACTGAAGGTGACCACAGTTGAGAAAAGGCTGATGCGGAGTAAAAGTGAGAAGCAAAGGTGCACAGATAGAAGGGGGACTGATGCTTATGACTTGGCAGAAGATATCAAGTTCAAAGGCACAGGTGCCTGCATAAGTGAAAGGGTTCACAGATGCCAACAGATCTCTGTGAAGAGTAGCCAGACTCACAGGGCACCATTGGGCAATGCCAGAGCCTGATAAGAAGGACTTCAAGAAATAGCATGACTAATTGCAGATGAAAGGTTACAATTTTACAGAGCAATAAGGAGGTCTAGAGCAGGTTATTAAAAAAAAAAATCGATTTCTCAAGAGATTGTCACCCAGAAAAGTGAATTAAAATATTTCCCCAGTACACTGAGTACTATTGGACATATAATTCACTCATTCTTCATAACGCCTTATTCTGGGTAGTCCTATTCTTTATCTTCAGATAAGTCTTCTGCCTCTAACAAAACGCTAACCTAGGGATCTCATTAACAATAACTAAAAATAAAATATTAAACATATATTGCCTTTTCATGTGGTAGGACTTCTGCAAAGTCATAATAATGTATTATTGCCAGGTAGTTGTCACAATGTCCACAATGTCTATTAAATAGATAAGTCTATGAGCTGAAAACAAGCTATTTATTTAAGGTATTTTTTTTTGCAATAAGTGCCGTTTCACCTGGTTATATGGTAGTGTTTCTGACACTGGTTTAGAGTTTTATAGAGAACAGCATGGGCTCAAAGGCAAATAAAACAATGATTGCTTTGGTACACTCCCATGTAAATAGTTCTTTTGTTAGGAGGCAGCTACTAAAACTTGACAATCTTTAGCATATAAAAGTAAGCATATGGAATCAAAGGAAATTTTATAGGCCAAGCAAAAGTAGACTCTTGAACCCAATGTTGTTCATAACTCACACATTTTTACTAGAAAAACAGAAGGAGCAGACAGTTTTAGACAATTTGAACTGGCATTCAAACAGTTGTGTTTCATAAACTGAAATGGTACATTTTCTTAGTGTTGGATTGAGGGTTCTGATCCAAGAAGCACAGGGCTCTTTCCATTCAGAAGGTAGGGAGGGAGTGCTTGTTATACATCATCTTTTTACCACGGAAAGTTTGTACTCTAAACAAGTAGGTAAGAGAGAACTTTTGGAGTATCTTTGAATGGACGTACCTGAAGTTTCAGAATAATTGCCAAAACACTTTCTAATGCATGACCCTGAAACTGAAGGCGCAGCAAAGAAATTTTCCTAAGTTGGCATGCTTTCTGCTTGTTTTCTGTGCTTTGTAACTGATGCACTGTTCTCTAACAGGTGGCACTGTGCCATCAGCTACTCTGCGTCTGTCATGTTCTTGCATCGTGAACTTATTCTGAATATTTGGTCTCAGGTTTGGTTTTTTTTTTTTGTTTGGCTTGGTTTTTTAATGCTGTGGGGACTGTTAAAGGAAAAACAAGCTCTCTAATCAGGAAATTTTCCAGCTGGAGAAAGCAAAGTTCCAAAACTATATGTTAAAAGAAGGGAGAACTTCCCCAAATGTCAGGGACTGCAATAATAGGTCATACATTTTACAAGTGTTGTACTTTAAGCTTTTAAATGCAGACATTAAGGGCTGAAGCTTTTAGCGCTGACTGCACTGTGCAGAATGCTTTTGTAATCCTTGAGAGTAAAAGCCATACAATGTAATTTTATATATTTTTCATCCTTAAATCATCAGCCAATTTACACTGGGGCTACGGGTTATTATCTCCATTTATTATGTGATGAGCTGTGATGAAGACAGACTGGATGCCTCACCAAAAGGCTCAGAGCAGTCGGGGGGGAAGTCGGGACTACTGACAACTGAGTGCCTATGATGCACTTACCACAGCATATACTTGCCGCCACTGATCAGCTCTTGTTTTTCACAAGAGATTCAGTACTCGGTTGGCATTCTGCAGAGAAAAAGATTTGGCAGCATGAAATATTGCTAACTTTTGTGTGTATGCTGAATAAAAATACATGTATATGATATAAACAAGTAGAGATAAGTTAATGCATAGATTGAAATGAGTAGTGTAAATGCAGTTTTAGTTTCCTTTTCCTTGCTGACATAATGGTTGATCCTCTTTTGTGATATCTATGTAGAGTAGCATAACTGAAGTCATTACTTCTTATTTATTTTGAATGGCCTAGAACAGGAACCTTCAGCCTTGAAGGTTCAGCCCCTGTGAGATGATTGCCAGATCACTGTAACCTTTCTGTCAAAACAACTGACCCTGCAGCATGCCAGCAGCAGTCAACGAGGTGGCATTTTTAATGGCAAACCAGTCCTCTGGGGAGGAGACAGGACATACCTGTGATTATTCTGTACCCATGACAAAGAACACTGGACAAATGCTAGAAATCTGGGTGCTCATGAACAAGAACACTAAAACCCACATCCGTGACGGACAAGCGGTCTTCAGCAATCAGGAGACCCACAGTGATGCAGCAAAGCTAAGGAAAGTAAAGATTATTCAGGCAAATGTAGCTCATAGCAGAGAAATGTCTGAGTTATTGGAAGAACAATGTCCCTGCCAAAACCATCTGCCATTTTCCATAATTTCCTCAGCAGCTGAAGCTAGGCTGCCCTCAGCTGAAAGTATCATGTTTCTGGGTTGGCATGTACAGGCCACAGGAACTGGCAGGGAGGAGAAGAAGGTAAGGGAACATGACTGGAGAGAAGGCAGGGGGCAGAAAGCAAATCAAGATGTGAGAGAATGTGCTACAATCAGGAAGGAAGCAAGCTGGTAGGAGATGAAGCAGAGAGCCAAAAATGGAAGAAAAAATGTGCCAGTCTAACAGCTTACTGCTGCCAAGGGACTGGTTCTGCCTCACAAATCTCCACTTCAGGTAGCACTTCTTCCTCCTTTCCACCTGCTCTGGTACTCAGCATTGTCTCAGTGAGGTAGTTCAGCTCAACAAGACATAGTAAAACCATCCTCTCTTCTTTTTCATTTTTTCCCCCTAATCCCATTCTCTCCCCTTCCTGCCCCAGCTAAGTCTGCTCTTGGCTGGGCCACTGGGCTCAGACAGAGTAATGACTTCACATGAGCCAGGATTCAAGGCAGTGAACGCAAGATTGCAATGTTCCTGACCACATAGATTGATTCAGTGTCCCTCCCATAAAGCTTCACCCTGAGCACAGCCAACCCATCCTCAGGCAATTGCAGGCACATTTCCCTGCACATTGAATCTGTACTGAATTCTCATCCAAACTGAGGAAGGAAGGGTAGATGGTTGCTGGCCTGAAATCTAAGAAAAGCTCTTAAGGAGGCAATATTGCATTTAACAGATCTTTCCTTATTAAATCTCATGATTCAGAGGGTCTAAACCAATCTGATGCTTCAATTGCAGTGAATTAGGGTGGCTAAAGAAAATTCAATCACAGACTCTGAGATTTTATTTGATCCTTTCAATCAGATCATGGTTGAACATAAAGTTATTTAATAAAAGAAAGCTGTTCAGTAAAAAGTGCTATTGTTACATATCTGGATACATCCTTTATGTTGTTATTATAAGACTGTT
This sequence comes from Forpus xanthops, assembly GCA_032466535.1. Lineage (NCBI taxonomy): Eukaryota > Metazoa > Chordata > Aves > Psittaciformes > Psittacidae > Forpus > Forpus xanthops. Next base: position 12,747 of record JASSUY010016812.1, read on the forward strand.
TTCAGGTTCTGACATCACAAACATTTTAATCTCATTCTTTGAGTGCTAACCAGGTTTTGCAGTTGCAGGCCAATGCTTCTATGCCAGAGTAGACACATAAAAGCATATTCCAGATGCTGTTAATTTACAGCTTCTGGTGTTACAAAGATTCATATACCCAAAAAATCTGAATTAAATGCATCCTTAACTATTCTATCCTTTAGGTACTGATAAATGTTGAATTCAAAAGAAGGCTTTAAAAACAGCTTAATCTCAAGAAAAATCTATCTTACAGCAGGACTGGTCAGCAAATTAGAATGAAAGAGTCCAAAGAAAAGGTCAGAAGAGATCTTGCCATGATACATGAGTAATTGTACAGGGAAGAGTTTTCTGATAGACTGTCCTTTGTGCCTGCAGTGGCAGAGCTAGACTCAGTGGCTGGAAGCTAAAGCCAGAGAACGGTTGTCACTCCCTTCCTCTATCACAGCATCCCACAGGCATCAGCACATGGACTGTGTTTGCAGGAGTCCCCACTGTACCATACCGAGTACCACGGGGTGGCTGAAAATAGGGAAGAGGAACCTCAGCAGCATCTGGTTCATACAGGACCACAAATGGCCCCTAAAACCTGGATTATCCCAACCTTGGTGTGTCACTTGAGGACCCCATGCACATCCCCAAGGAGCCATGGCATGAGTGTTCTCACACATTTTCATGCTATACATGACAAAAATGGGGTAGTTTTGCACTTCACAATATATGATTGTTTCTGCCATCCTGATCCACTGGTCTCCTAACTGTCACTCTCATCCCTCCACTTGTCATTCCTATATATATATATTTACCTTTCCCTGATTCATATCTCTGAGAAAGAGGCTGGTAGTATTTCACAGGAGGTAAAACACAAGTCTTCTCTCCACTGGTGAGAGGAAGACAGGATAAAAGAAGATTTTGAATTGTTTTCTTGTTTTTGTGCAAAGGGGTTCTTATAGAATGGCAAGTCAGGGACATCTGTCATAGGTTGACTATCTGCTAGTGACTGTACTGGCAAGTAAGGGAAGAGACCTTGCTTCAAGAGAAGAAGATGAGGGTTTAAGAAGGAGAAAAGTAAGTTATCTGAAAGGCAAGAAAATTAGAAAGGCGAGGGATGAGAGAACAGCTCTGAATTTCAAGAGGATCAGAGGCATGGTTGATGAAAGCCATAATATGTGCTGGAGGCACCCTCACAGGGTTTGGTAGATGAGGGGAGACCAGTGAGCATTCTCTACCTTATAGGTCAGTAGGGCTTTCAACAGTGTCTCCCATAAGATCTTCTTAGAGGAGCTGATACAGTACACGCTTGATGAGCAGACATTTAGGTCAATTGAAAACTGACTGAATGGATAGGCCCAGAGAATGGTGATCAGTGGCAAGAAGTCTAGTTGAGACCAGAAACTAGTAGTAATCCTCAGAAGTCAGTATTGAATCCAATCATCTCTTCATTTAAAAGGCACTTTTTACCTCAGAAGCATAAGTTCCTAATTCACTACAATATACCACAACCCCAAGCTTTACTACTGATCACCTTGTTGATATGTAAGATGAATGGAATCTAAAAAATATTTTGTAAATTCTGCTAAAATTCTCCCACAGTTTTCCAAGGAAGGTAAGAAATTTGACAAGTTTTCATAAAAAGAGACATCAGCCTAGCTGATCTGTCGGTACCATATTCCATTAATAAAATGCATCAAAATTTGCTTTACTACTCAGCTCAACAGTGTTATCATTGTGGTTTAATGCATTTATACAGAAGCAAGACAGAAATTTGCATTTTATTTCCATTTTAACATGAATGCCTGAATCAAGGATTTTACGGCTTCCACTGTCTTCCTTAATGCATACTGCTCTCTAGTCTTATCAGAAAACAAGAGACACTTGAGCAGATATTTTGAAGTGCCTCATGTAAGAGGGAGCATTTCAAAAACTCTCTTTATGTGGATCTCTCATGAAAAGAGCTGACCCTCAACATTCTTGTTGTAGAAAGGAAAAGATGTTCTTGCTCTCAGAGGCTTTAACATCTCCCTGTAGATGGGATCATCTTTGCTTCTTACATTTGTACATCATCTAGCATAATATAAGCACATTCTGAGACAAAGAACTTCAGTAGTAATAGAACATAATCATGTTTTGGAGTTAGCAAGGTAGCCCTTCCAGAGGGAATTTGCACATTAGTTTTCTCGCTGCAAGTCTATAGGGAATTTGAGCTGTAACAGTTTCTGCTGATTTGATCATATTTTATCTTCTCAATAGAAAAAAAAAAAAAAAAAAAAAGGGAAGCATGCTATCAATAAAACCTCTGCTTTGTAATTCCAGCCATAAGAGATTCAGGGTGCCTGATTCAGAGAAATAATACGATTAACACAAAGTATGAGATTGCACTTTTCTTCCAAGGTATGTTTTTGAGTTAGAGTTTGATACAGGAAATGTTTCTGTCACGCTAGCAATTCCCAGCTACGGAATTTTGTTTTTTTTTTTTCTTTCCTCTTTCAAGGGCTTGTATCAGCACAATGCTGTGGAGACACAATGACCATTACCCCAGCACCTGCAAAGGCCAACATCCAACTTGACTAGCATCCAGTCAGAAAAACTGATGTGCCGATTTGGCTTGGGTGGAGTTAATTTATTTACAGCATCTACTATGGGCTCTGTTTTGGACCTGCTTTGATAACAATGTTGATAATACAGAGGTGTTTTAGCTGTTGCAGAGCAGTGCTCACACAGAGTAAAGTCAAGGCCTTTTCTGCCTCTCACAGCACCTCACAGTGATTAGGCTGAGGGAGCACAAGGTGTTGGGAGGGGACACCCAGAACATCTGATCCCCAACTGACCAAAGGAATATTTCAAACCGTATGGCCTCATCCTCAGCATATAAAGCTGGTAGGAGAAGGAGGAAGTTGTGGGGAGACATTTGAAGTGATGACGTTTGTCTTCCCAAGTAACCACTACAAGTGATGAATGCTTGTTTTCCTGGAGATGGCTGAACACCTCCCTGCCAGTGGGCAGTGGTAAATGGCACCCTTGTTTCACTTTGCTTGTGTGCACAGCTCTTGCTTTACCTATCTAAACTGTCATCTCAGCCCAAGTTTTCCCACTTTTCTGACTCTCTCCCCCATCTCACTGGGGGGAATTGAGAAAGCAGCTGTGTACGGTTTAGTTGCTGACTGAAGTCAAACCGCAACAGCTGACCAGGCTGTTTGACATCCATGGAGCTAAACAAAAAACCCTTTACCTATTCTGTCAATTCAGATGTACAACATTGATACTACAAAAGTTATTTTCTAGAGAGTGAACCTCTGCTGTGGATTTGGAACCCACAGTTTACTGTTCATGTCCTCAGTATGGGAAGTATTAGAAGTTAGAGATCCAGAAGACTCCCTTTCTGTGTAGGCTAGGTAACTGGAAATTATGTCCCCCTGAAATCACATTTCTTATTACTTTGAAACTTGCACTTTAAATCTGGCATACATTTTATCTCTTTGTTTTTAATATATCAGATGTGATAAATCAGTATTTTTAATTAAGTGCCTAGTAGTATCATTTCCCAAGGGAAGGCTTTTAACATTCCTTCCAGCCAAGAAAAAGGTGAACTTTTGAACCAGGGTTTCAAACTACTCAGAGTACTGTCAACAAAACTACACATTCTTATTGCTTGGTGAAGCCTACTACAGACAATTTTTGTTGCAGTGACCCATCTAGAATAATCACAAGGATTTTGTGTTTCTGTGGTCTCTCTAGTGCCAATAATAACTACAAAATTCTGTGTGCTGCCACTACTGAAGTCTCAAAAAAAATCTTTGAAGTTTGGAAGATTCTGCTTTGGCCACCTTTAAATGATTTTTTGTTTTGTTCTTCATTTGCTTGTTTGGGTTTTTTCATAACAACAAGCAAGCCATAATTAAAGATAGAGTTCTGGGGCACTGCTGCTAGGGGAGACAAGAACTCCATCCTGCTATGTTTGCTGGCATGGACATAAAATCCACACGTACCTGGAAAATTAACGGGTTGAGTGGGTTGTGTTTTATAGGAGGCCTTAGTTCTGTCTCTCTGTTACTTTCAACTTGCAAGTATGGCCTTTACGTAAAGCCAACAAAAACTCTTTAACAATATTGTGACGCAAAAGACTTCTGCCTACTAAAAAAGTACAACTGAAAAATTGTATAGAGTCATTGGCACACAGACAGGAAACAAATTAATGGCAGCCATTAATTCTTGGTGAAAGAACCGAACATGGAAAAATGCCTACCTGAACATGTAATAAGCTGCTTAATGACCTACATCATAGACTGGTTTGTTTTGTAGAGAAGAAATTTTAGCCCCAGATTTGGGTATCTCATGCAAAATATTGGGCTTCATATAAAACATCGAGTGTGAACTCAGTCAAATAGAGTATTAATTTTCCTACCCTGCCACAAATAAACTTTTCTCCTCATATATCTGATTCTCTATCAAATAGCTGAAGGCAGAAAAAGCTATGCAAATATCATCTGTTTAACCAAGACCCTAGCCAGATTTCTTCTACCCTCTGTGTCATGCAAACTTGATCATTACATGAAATCAAACGTAAAGTTTCACTTACTTGGTCTCAGGCAAGCGTGTCAAATTTTTTCCTCAGAACTCATTAACTTTTCTTGCTTTTCAATACAAAGATACTGAAGGATGATGTATTCCTATGATCCAGACTAAAACCAGAAATTGCTTTGGCATCTGGAAAAACGCGTCAGTCATTTGTCTGGAATTACTCACATTTTCTCTTCTCTCTCCTTTTCTACTGTAAGAAATCTCCAGCCCTATAGCAGCTTTGGAGCCTGATTCTTCCCTCCCAGAGGCATCATTCTGGCCTTGCAGGTAGGCATCTATATCTGTTAGCAAGACAAATCATACCAGCACCTCTACATCAGAATTTCCTAGAGTTACTTTAAAACTTTTATTTGTTCTCCTTCACATCTTATGCCTGCTCCAAACCCCAATTGGAAATACTTGAATCTCTACTTTTATGTATGGCAATTACTGGCTTCTAAACTAGAGGCGACAGTGCCAGCCCAGTGGCCAAGAAAGGAACTGAAATAGTGGGAGTGTCACCACTGCACAAGCTAGTTCTGCAAGCCTGTGGTTCTGAACTGGGTATTTGCTAGACAGCGCTACCAACACATTTGCACAAGTTTATGTAGGTAGAAATAAAAACAAACATTTCACGGGATAAAGACATATAATCTAACCCTAAAATAGTTTATTCTTAAAAACAAAGAAGCAACAAATTAATTCTCTTTGTGGCCAGAGTCAATATGACTATCAATGAAAAAAATAGAAATGGCACTCAGTGCCAATCTAGCATTCTTCTGCTATGAAATCATAAAAAATTTACTCAATGTACTTGGCTGCTCTCAAAATATATGCAATGAACACCACAGGGAAAATGAGGGGTCTTTCCTTCAAGGATGAGAAATAAGTTAATGAATGACTGATGATGTAAGAGGAATACACATTTCATAATATGCTAACTTTTTATAATTCACTTGCAAAGTCCTTTTTGTTATCAAAAGACAAATCCCAGGATCTTCATTGTTTCGAAATGTGTCTTTCTCCAGTTGCTTGTGCTTTATTTGGCCTCGTGATCTACTGTAAGTAAAGAAACTCATCACAATCTCTCCAACTTTCATGAAAGATATAATTTTTAATGCTTTTCTATGCATGAAGACATGGAGAACTTGTGAGTAAAGCTTGAATCTGTAACACCTAGGTTCTTTTTTTTTTTTTCAGAATTATAAAATAATGAATATTTGCAAAAAAGATCAGCCATCCCACTATTCAGCTTCTTGTTGTCCATAATCCTGACTTCTGAAAGAGAAGTCGTGCCTCAGAACACAAGAGGTGAATGTCATGGTAAATGTAGCAGGCATATTCTAGTCCAGACTTTGTGCCACACAATAAGTTGCTTAATTGGATTCTCAAAAAAGAAAGAAGTACACCTTTTATATGGTCCCAGAAATTGCTAGTATTTAAGGAAGAAATCCTTTCAGACCCTTAATGATAGATGCTTGAGTCTGAGCTCAACTGAAACCAGTGGTTAATGCCGTAACAGAGTTAACGGGAGTGAGAAGAGTTAGAAATTGCGTGTTTGCCTGAAAAATGCACATCTGAGTGTATTAATTAGAGGCATAAAGCAAGAAAGAGTTCAGAATGAACAGAATGGCCTTATTTATGTAGACAATTTAACTTGCTTTAAAAATCCTCGAAGTACCTTTAACCCTGAGGTTACCTTGCTTTTCAGCAGAGACCACATTGTTTCTCATGTACATGCAAAAGATGGTTCATGCCGGAGAACTGCCCACTGTGTGGGAAAGCTTAAAGAATGAGAACCTGTCAGCTGTGTTTTTGAACACAGCAAGCAAGTTTATGAGCACCATGACAAGCCCATTCAGAGAGAGCCTGTCCTGGCATCTCATCTATGCTTTCTTGTAAAAAGCCTTCAAGAAAAGGAACAATTCTGAGTACTGCCCACACCCACAAACAGATGTAGAAGTGGAAAGCTATTACAGTAATTAGCTACGATAAACTCTCAAGAGGTATTTTGTAACCCACAATTTGCCAGGATAATCCCAGCCACGTAGTTTGTCTCCCATGAAAAGAGTTTGACCTCAGATTTCTTTCTTGGAGTGTGTGACTGTTTTTTTTTTTCCCAGGTCCCCCCCCCCCGGGCATTCAGTGGAACAGCTCTGTTTACTAGTGTCCCAGCCATTCCAAGTATAATGCGAGAGTGCTAGAAATGTAATGTTATTTCAGGTTTACAAATTAAAATTAATGGTGCAATTGCTGGCATGTGATTAAAATAATGTAAAAAAATCCAAGGAATTTGTAGGAGATTTTCAGGGAAGGTTTATTCATAAGAAAGTCTCCATTTTATGTTTAGGATAGTCACATTTTGAACAGTTTCAGATTTCTCAGAATTCCATCCAAAGCAACTGCGGGTATGTATCAGAGCACAAGCACTGATTCTTTGTAAATAAACATCATATAGTAGCAAAGTATTATAGCATGTTACCTTCAGTCCTATAAAAAGAACACACAGAACTTGCTAGTTCAGCAGCTCAGGTTCTAATAACTAATACTTCAGCAGTTTCCTGATTTTATGATGCATTCAAAACCATGATATTGATGCAAAATCCTTTTTGCTAAGAGTTTTTGGGCAATAGTTGAATCCTTAAAGGTTCCCGGAAGTCTCCTTCTGGAACTCAACTTTATTGTTATCTCAAAACATAGTCTCATACATAGTCAATCAAGTAGATGAGTTTTACACTATGTCATTTTCTTACTCCAAGCCCTGTGTTCATGAATGAATCACACATTAGCACAAACACCAGTTTAAAGTTGCTCTGTAGGGCCTATTCTTCATTATGAAACCCATTAGTATAAAATCAAGATCACAGAGTTGAGAACTCTCGTCCTGAAACTGTATTATTTTGCATAGTCCCAAAGCCCATAATTCATCTCTGGGGCAAAACTATAAGGGGTAAGCAAAGGAAGAACTAGGTCTACATTATTGTATTAATAGTATTCTGACACCATAAAACTACTGTATTTTTGACAGATACTAAGTGATGCTTATTCCAAGTTGTGTATATGATTCATATGCACACGAGTTCACAGTATCAACAGCAGTATTGGATTTTTATGGAAAACAAAATAACATGATCTCTGCCAACCAGTTCTTGGAAAATAAACCACATGTGTATAACTTGTGAAACAAGGAAGCAACAACCAGCTTGTCTGAAACATCTATAATCCTTCTTTGGTGCTTTGTGTACAGAGGCTACAGACAAACCAATTGGTCACTGGGAGGGTGTTATCTTGCTGAAACTCCCTTTCAGGTGAAGAGCCAGCCAAAAATGTGGTGCGTACATTCTTCATAAAAATCATGAAGCTGGGAGTAAGATGGACCTAAATCACCGCAAACTTTCCCCACAAGGATAAATTTTAATTATATTGGATGTTCAGCAGTCCAGCCATGCTTTGAATCTGCTTTGGGCCTGATGGAATATGAATAATAGAACAACAACAGCTACATTTGCAAGTTGCTGCTCTGCACACAGGATTGTTACCATATGATTTATATCTGCCCAAAACAATAACAAAAAAAATAAAAACCCTCTCAATCTTGTCAGTGGAATACTCTGAACATCTCTCTTTATTCCTTACTCCCATTGTATTTGAAAAGGAATTTACCATTGTAGCTACTATTCAATGCCACACTGAAGTATTTTCTAGACAACAAAGAACAGAAGCAGAAAGCTTTGCCCTCTCCAAAATTCAGAATCTCAGCTAATATTGAGTATATTGTTAAATTAAAACTTGAAGACCTGGTAAATCTCCACCTTTGCACTGAACTTTAATTTAATGTGTAAATCCGAAGGAAACATAACAACACAAGATAAAAACAGAGAGAAATAGAGCATTTGTAATAACTGTCCACAGCATTATACAACAGGACTACTATAATGTAACAAATCATTTGGGATCTTATCCAGAGTACTTGCATTATCTCTGCATCTTTCTAAACTGTTCTTGTTACAAACTCTATTCCTTCCAAGGCTTACTCTTCAGGAGAGTTTTTGTTATCTGAAGGCTGACAGTAGGGAAAACAAGCCGCCAAAGCTATTGTATGTCACCAGACAATGCCTTACTGCCACCTTGTGTTGAGCAAAAATTATGAAAAGCTTGTATTTCACAGACGTTTAAACCAAATAAAAAGCTGATCAGAAAATAAGGAAAACTTTAAGGAAGGTGTGTGTGAATACATATATAATACAAATATATACACAAATATATATATATATATATAAGATTACAATAATGGTTTAAGAGTTTATAAAAAGAGGAAAGTGTTTTATTTCCAGTTCAAATTTGTCTTCACAAGCTAGTGGCAAATGTCCACTAATGGTTAACAGGCTTTTTGCTTTAAAAGCTGCAAAAAAAGGTATTTTTTTTTTTCTGGGGAAAATTAATGAACATTTATGATTTTATTCCTTGTGTAGGTTTCCTTTTCCTCTCTTTTTTTTTTTTTTTAATAGTTACATCATGAATAATGAGATTTCTTGAGATGTTAGAGAGATATTTTATCTTACTCTTGCACTTTTTCTCAAACTTTACAAACAACACTTTTTACACACACTTTTGTACATCCAAGTAATGAAAAATTCCTACAGTGTTTTTTCTTCATAGCAGTTCAGAATAAATCCGCATGCTGCAGACAACTTTCCCACCTACCAGATAAATCATATTCAATGGCAGGATTGGTCCTTGCAGTTTAACAACTTACAAAATCATTGCTTAAAGAAAATCTGTCCTCTGGTAGTTCCATAGATTGGTTTTCCTTGTGAAGCAATCACTGCACAGCAACACATACACACACGCACATGCATGCATAGATAGCACCAAGAGGCAGCAAACTCTTCTGCGGTATTTGACCTTGCAGAATGATGATTAAAAGAACACAATTAATCAAGTATGTGTTAAAGATGCTAGCATTACTACAGCTTTACTCTCTATCCATCATTACTAGATACAGCTGTCTCTACCTTGATGGCTTTGATGCTCTAAATCTGCTGTTTTCAACTTGTAGTTTGCAGACCTCCCTAAGTCCTGTGGACTATGTCTAACATGTCTGCAAAACCAAACTTTTAAAGAAAGGTCATTTTTAAAAGAGCACATGTCTTTTCTAGCTAAGTATAAAAACAAAGTTTTCAAAGGCTTTAGATTTCCACTGGACAAAACTTAAAAATCCACAAACTGAAAGAGATAGGAAAGCACTGAATTAAAGCTCAGACCTAATCTCAAAACTCTGGGAAAAACTCAGAATCACAACATTTTCTTTAGGACCCACATACTTTTATCTTCAAAACTGTGGAAACCAGTAAACTGTTACTATCAGCTTAACTTCTTAACAGGATTCCAAACACCAGTTATAAACTGCTTGAGGCTTTTTTAAGGTTGTCACGCTACCATGGCCATGGATTTCTTTAGTATGCTAGATACCATTATTTGACAAGTCTACAGTAAATGAGGAAGTATCTTGGGGCAGTAATACTGATTAGTGAGAAGTGGTCCCACTAATTCCACCATCATCAAAGAGTTCATATGAGCATTATGAATTGGTAATGGACTACAGGTATGTAAGTTTTACCTCCCAGAAAGTCAGTGCATGTGATACCATTAGTCCCAAGACAAAAGAACAGAAGTTCTATGGCTTTGTGCAGCATGATAAATGGATGAAATAGTTACTTTATTTTGTGTGGATGATAAAGACTCTTTTCAGACATGTATGACCCTTGCTAATCCCGAGTCATAAAAATGAGCTTGTTTAATGCAATTGAAGGCACAATGCTGTCTCTTGAGGGTCCACTGACTTCAGTCACTGCAGTCTGTCTTCAGGGAATTATTTGCAGGGTTGGTGAAAGTGCTTCTACAGCAATAAAAAAAATTAAAATAAACCAATAATTATTAAATATGTATAATATGAATTACCACTTAGGTTTTGATATCTGTAACTAAAACAAGTCTTTCCACTCCCATATGAACTCCTTGCTCATTATAAGAGACTTTTATCTGCCACTATTATTTCTGACTAGGAAAATCTGTGCTTTACGCTGTCACAGGAACATATTAACAAAGTCTGGATGTAGTGAATCGCAAAAGATGTTATGGAACTGGTTAAGAGGCCCAAAACAGGGAATTGCTTCATATCCAAGTAAACAACTCAAGTCATACTAACTGTGACTACTGGAAAAACAAGATTAAAAAAAAAAAAAAGAGAAAAAGAAATAAAAGATAGCTCAAAGACTGAAATAGAGGAAAAGAGCATCAGAAAAGAGGCAAAGCACATTATTTGCACCCCAAATCCTCTTACATCTTAAGAACTTTTCTAAAAGAGTAACTTTCAAACCCTAGGACTCATGGTCTTCAGTGATCTCTTACAGCACCCACGTTGGGCTCCCACTAGCATCCACAGCAATGTTTCTACTGCCCCAAAGCCTCCCTTATTCCCAGCCATCTCTTTCCTCAAGAATTCTTGAAGTTCTGGCAAAAGAGTCACATCATCCTGTCTCAGTTATGCAGGTCAAAGAGTTCTCCTCTTACTACTGCTGTATTTGTCCTTGCCTTATTCCATTCCACTCTATTCCGTTCCTTCATCTTTCTCCTCTGCTTTTTGCCTTCCCCTTTTGTTACAAAAAGAAGCAAGACATATCCCTTTTCCAGTCCTAGAAGTGCTCAAGGTCACTTATATCAGAGATTTCTTAGGGCTATAAGAAATGCCAGTAAAGGGACGTTCCTCAGACTTTGTTACCCAAGATGTTTTCATTCTGTCACTCATAGTCTTAATTAATCATAGAGCTGCTAAATATGTAATATGGTAGCATGCTTTTGTGAGTATCTCCCAATATACATAACCTGCCCAATGTATACATTTACAGAAATGCCTCATGATCCCATTCTATATCATGAAAAATCACACTTGTTAATATGTCTGCCTGTAAACATAAGGATTCGTGAGGCCAAATACCAGAAACTACAGATTCATGCATTTAATTCTCTTCTGAGTAAAGGAGAAGTAATTGAGCCAGTCTCTTCTGTTGCAGTATTGTCAAATTACCAGTGCTCAACCAGATGCCATGGGTTCCTCTGGCAGGATATGGATGTAAGTAAAACCTGCTAAAAAATCGTTGCTTAATATTGAAGATGTCCATTTCTTCTATACTGCAGGGAAAAAAGTCACCCATATATACAGGTTAAATGGTCATTAAGTATCAAGGCTATGGATTTGGATTATAAATCCATAGAAAATTTAGATGCTGGTGTGTAATTCTAGCAAACTCTTTACTGTGTCATAGCTTTGAAGCATTCAGTTAGGAAAACCTGTCTGGAAGCCCCAGTACATGAACGATGCCTTTTGTGATCAGATTTGAACCAAATTTGTCTCATGGTAGCCATTAGTGACCTCTAGCATACTAGTATTTTCTCCTACTTCTGTCTGTAGAACCAGAAGCTTAGAAGTCCTTCTTTTCATTATAAGAATGAAGCTCAAATGCTTTTTCTTACAAGAATTTAAAAGATTTCTGTGTTAAATTCTTAACTCCTTGCTCAGAGTTTGTAACTGAAATAGCTCTAGATTGTTCTGACTTGCCTGTGATAAAGAAAATTCTAGAGAAAATGTACATTCACACAGCAGCCCATTGTGCTGTGTAGATTTTTACCCACACCACCAAGGACAATGGCTGCTCAGCTGCCAGTATTTAACAGTAAACAAACATCAACAAATACAAATGTTTGACAATAAATTTAATTACCATTGGGGAGGGAGGAGTTGTTTTTTTGTCTTACATAAGAACAAGCAAGAACTTCTTCAGGAAGGTCAGTATTTCAAGCAGAGGAGCTATGCAAGTAAATCATTGATGGAAAGAGAGCCCTGCATCTGGGACAGAGGATGAAAGGAAACTAAGCGGCCAGCAGGATGCATAATGACAGCTGTTTAAACCACATTTCTAACTGCTGTGGCCAATGGTTTGATATCTCTGAGGAGCAAGCAGGCAGCCATCGGGGAGGCAGGACACAGAAAACCAGAAAAGATCAGCATATTACTATTTCTATTGTGACCAGACTGTCTGTTCCTGTCCAACTTCTATAATAGCTAATTAACAACTGCCAGAATTCACCCAATCCAAACATCTGGTTATCTAGGACCTGCTTCCCCTCTAAAGCTTTAATGAATTTTAACATGTTTGGAAGAACATTTCCCTCTGGCTTACTGAGATAAAACGAGATATAAACAGACCCCTTGGGCCGGATAGATACTCTCATCAGTAGTGTTCCCTAAATCATAGAATCATAATAATTAGGGTTGCAAAGGACCTTAGGATCATCTAGTTCCAACCACCCTGCCATGGGCAGAGACACCTCACACTAAACCATGCCACCCAACGCTCTGACCAACCTGGTCTTTAACACTGCCAGGGATGGAGCATTCGCAACTTCCCTGGGCAAATGAAAACAGAGGCAAAGAAGTCATTAGAACCTCAGCCTTCTCCAAATCCAGGGTAGCCAGTTCCCCTGATAGCTTCTGGAGAGGACTCACATTGTCCCTAGCCTGTCTTTCATCTCATGTACCTATAGAATCCCTTCCTGTTATCCTTAACATCTCTAGCCAAGTTTAATCCTAACTGGGCCTTAGCTTTCCTAACCTGGTCCCTAGCTTCCTGGGCAACATCCCTGTAAACTTCCAAGGCCACCTGTTCTTGCTTCCACCTTTTATAAGCCTGTTTCTTCCTTCAAAGTTTCCTCAGCAGCTCCTTATCCATCCAAGGAGGCCTCCTGGCCCTCCTGCAGCACTTCTGTCTAGTTGGGACACAACACTCTTGAGCTTGCAGCAGGTGATCCTTGAAAAATCAACCAACAGTTTTGGGCCCCCTGCCCTCTAGGGCTATATCCCGTGGAATCTTGCTGAGCAGGTTCCTGAAGAGGCCAAAGTCTGCTCTCTTGAAGTCCAGGGCAGTGAGCTTGCTGCACACTCTTCTCAC
>JASSUY010016814.1:13362-32361 GCA_032466535.1 Forpus xanthops
TACCAATTAGATATTGACACGCTGACACAGTTTCCTATATAAGCACAGCATTTGTACCCATTAAACAGAGCATTCACGATAACTCCATGAGTGGTGTGACTGACTCTCGCTCACAGCGACAAGACTCCTTTCCCAAGATAACCCAAATCTACTTTGCATTTGTAGAGTGTGCACAACTTAACATTTCCTTCTCCCTTTACTTCAATGTTTTTCAAACATTTTTCAAATATAAAAATCTATACAGAGGATAAATGTAATAATACTTCATTGAGTAGAATTCTATGATATAAATTCAATTCTGTATAGATATTAAATAATAGAGAGGGAAACCTGGGTAATTAGTAAATAAATTTTAAACTTCTTAAAAAAACCCTCTGTGAGCCCCATAGTGGTATTCTGGCCCCTGTATGTAGCTGTGAACAGTGTTCAGCCACATTAGCAGCTCCTACACAAGCAGGTTGCACATTTCGCATCATCCTTCTCTGCTTCACTAAGGGGACATCAACCACACTAGAGTGAAAGACCATAGTAGCATGAACAAAACTGCCAGTGCTAGCTTCCTATCTCTGTTCAGCAAAGATAAACCAGAGGGATAACAACTTCTCATGTCAAAACAGCCAAGAGAACAAGTTTTCTCTATAGATGTAGCTTGGAGCTTAGTATGATATTTTTCATGCTGTGTCAGTGTAGGAAGAATAGTTAGTCTATCTGTGAAACTGACGTAAAGGCAAAATCTACAAGGAAGAAACAGACTGTGTAAAGCAGACTGTGAGGAAGCAAATTGTAAAACAATCTATGCATCCTAAGTGAGATAGACAAGCTTAAAGGGCTGCAGTATTGGCTGCCGGACTGTTGTTATCTGAATATAACCAGCTAAAAGTTATCATCTACAGTTTTCTAGTAACTTTGGCTTTTTTTGTGATTATTTAAGAAGGACAAGCACTCCCTAAGGAAATTCATCCACTCATCTCAGACAGGTATCTTTTAATGAAATAAGCTGTACTGGAAAGTGATTCACTTCTCTTCATTGACCACAGAAGGATCTTACATGACGAATTTAGGGTAAGTGATAGTTTAAACAATACTGTAATTTAACAACATAAAAAATACAGAAGTGAGAGGAAAATAGTGACAATGATTTCATCTATACTGAACCTTGGTTTATGCTATACTATCATACAACTTTGAACTTAAGTCTTATAAGCACATAAATTTAAGTGTCTCTAGTCTATACATTGCAATGGGTCTTCTTTTACAGTTGATTTTTCATACTTGGGAAAATGTCAGTATTTCTATTATAGCATATACAAATAGTACAGTTTCTAATTTAAATGGTGTTTAAGCCCCTATTTGAAATGTAGAACTCAGATTACTACTGAATTGGGATAAATAAATGCTTCCCTTTGAACAAAAAATTTACTTAGCATGAATACTGGAATGGATTTGCTTGGATCCTGTATACATTTCTGGATTTGAAAAAGCATCTGGGACTGAGCTGTTCAAAATGTTTATCTAGAAACTTGAAGCCATCGAACATACCTTGCCAAACCTACAAATACTAGCTCAGAACCATGATATCTGGCAAAATTTATGTGATATTATTTCTAGGCACTGAAAAAATCTCCAGTTTCTTCAGTAGGAGTTGGCCAGGGCCTGCCACTACGATTTCATTCTGCAATATCTATTTTCTTTTGCCTAAAAAAGCTAGTGCTCTCAACCCAAGTCAAGACAAGTTTTATAGCACAACCATTATATCCATTCATACAAGCTTTCTACAGTTGTTCAGTTCACCAAGAGTTTAACCCTCTGTTGGATGCATTTTTATACATATGCCTTTAATTTTCAGTTTGTGGAACTGCAAGGAACCCTGCAACTTGCAAACCAACTTCTTGGATAATAATGACAATAATTCTTCAGCAAAATAATTTGCATGTATATTAAAACTTATTTATAAGAGAAAAAATCTAGATAGACTAAATGATGAAATATCAAGTGTAATAGCTGTTATGAAGAATGTTTATTGTAGAATAAAAATTGGAACCAATAACAAGATTCAGAAAAATTCCTTATATTTAGCACAATAGCAAAATGCTGTTTCCAGCAATGTTATAGAAAGAAACACAGGAGGATTTGATTTGTCAAGGACACTGTAGTAACGAAACTACCATATGATAAAGTCTCAATGGATATATTACACAGAAATAACTTGGATATAATGATACATAGTGAAGTCCAAAGAGCATATGATATCTATTTTTCCTTTTCTCATTAAAGATTCTTAATAATTTTGGGGAGCCTCAGTATGTATATTAAATGAGGGTTAAGAAGATTCAATAGTAGCACATCCCTGATTTTTATAAGGATATTTTATGATTTTCTGTGCAACTCATTCCGCCTTCAGATAATGTAAAGTTCTTAGCTTTCATTAGAAAAATCAAATTTTAGTATCATGACTGAGATGAAATATGTCAAGGACATTAGGACATTCTGAAAACTGAAGAGCCAACTGGAGAATAAAAATTGTCTTACACTGACTTCAGTCATAAATTTTGAAATTGCCAATATTGACCAAGCCTTACACTTCTTTTTCCAAAACCTTGGAGAGAAACAGATAGGTTCATCTGTAAGTTGGGAACCATTGCCTTACACTTTATTTAATTTTCTTCCATCTCTCATGAGCAATAGTGATTCCTACTCACATCCTGTTTTTCCATATACCACCTCCTTTTTTCTGCTTTCTGTATGATTTGGTTTTAATCATTTACTTCAGTAATGCTCTCTAATTTAAACTAAACTATTCTCGTATAATAAAAAAGTGAGAAGAAGAGGCCTTTTTTTTTTTTTTTTTACTTCTACAAATTTGCCTGAAACATTTAAGGAAACATGAGGTCTTGTTCACATTACATGAAAAGGATCTTACTTTTTTTTTTTTTTTTTGCTGAACAACTTTAGAATATCTATCAAACTGAAAAGATCTGTCAGTGCTACCAACCCTCCAAGTTAGTCTTATAAAGCTGTAAATTTTATGAAGCTTTCTTTACAGAGTGTAACTGAACTTATTTTAATGGCAGTTCAAAGTTCTTAAAATGCTCTTTAAAATGAGAAGATTATTAATTATAATCACATGTGATTTGCATAATCTTACATAGTGTACTCTGCTAGTTTAACGTATTGAAACAGGTTGTAAAATCAAAGGAGTGTGGTCTGGGAAGATTAGAGTTTCAGAATATGGACCCTTCAGAATCTCCAAACTGCAGCACTCCCCAGTCACCCAAGTGTGTATCTTCTGTCATTCTTCTGTCACATAATATACCATGGGTACATAGTACCAAGTGAAAGTAATTGTTTATATTGCTATTATATAGAACAGGTGATCTATCAGTATGTATCAGCCAATTCCTGCCTCCTTGTTCTAGGTCTCAGGCAAATCTATAGCCTAAATGTAAATGTAATTTCTAATTGTTTGGAATCAGACCTTTAGGTTACTTTACAAGATGCTACACAATAACAGACCCTAATTTTTCCAATGTGCTTGCATTCAGGATACAAAGTTCTTCTAATATAAGATATTAACATATGGAAAACTATATAGAAGAGAAAGAAAAATGGTAGGAAGAGGCACTACGTAACAGGGCTGCTGAAGAGGAACAGGATTCAGCTGCCAAAGGAGGAAAGACTATATGCCTAGTGAGGGAAGTGCCTGGGGAATAGCATGACGGAGGAGGGTCTCACACATCCTCTGTGAACACTGCATGACCAAGGTCCATCTCAAGTGTCTGTAGACAGATACAGGAAGGATGGAAAACAGGATGATATAATGTTCTCCATCATATTCTACTTCATTAAGTTTCTGCTTGTATGGTTAGCTCTTATTTTTCCCCAACATTGCAAAAAATTCTTGGAAAGACAAGTTGAACATGAGTCAACACTATACTATTGTAGCAAAGAACTTCAAAGCCTTACTGGCTGTATTAGCAATAAAAGAAAATAATAGATTTTAATTTGGGATAGTAAGAAACAAATCAACTATAAAACAAACTTACCCTTGAGACCCTGAGTAAGGCTCTTATGACATTATTTACAGGAGAAAACCAAGAACTTACTATAAAAGCAGAGCAAGTCACTGGAGTGCAAACATCATAAAATTCAAGTATCCTGAAAATATGTTAATATGTCATGAATCTGCTAAAGACATATTTACAAAATAATGTCAGAGGCTTTCCAATATAACATTTTCTGAGTGCTTTGACATAAAGACATTTTTCTGCCCTTCAAGATTGCTTTTAATTTAGAGGACAGATAAATTTGTGTGAGGGAGCTGAAAAATACCTGAGAAAAAGTTTTAAGTGTTTCCTATTGAAGTTTCTGATAACGGAATAATGTCATCTTTCTCATTTGATGACTCTATTTTGAATAATTCCTTTCTTTGGGTATGGTGAAACTTGGAAGAATGTCTATACAGTAATGCTATACAAAATACAGGAAATTATAGAATGATGCAATCAGGTTTAAACATCTCGGCATTACTTAGTACAGCCTTACTTTTCTTATGGACTTACATTTTTAGCAGCATCTGCTTTTATAGGAAAACAAAAATCACTGAAGCCTTGTGTAATTCTTCTCAAACATGGAAGATGATCTAAAACTCAGTTATATTCAGTACCTGGTAAGACAAAACTACTACAAGGACGGTTAGGAGCTTTTGGTTCTCACACGGACTCGGGAGTGTAGGACACTTCCTTCTTCAGTAGTGGAGGCTTTAAGAACAATAAGATGTTAAGATGTTCTAGATATTGTTAAAGAAGCTCCCTAAAACTAGCACTGTGTGTGAAGATGATAGAAGTCTCTCAGAGCAAAAGGAAACCCTATGCTAATCTATCTTCTGTCATTTTTATGTTATTATCTCTGTAATATTTGGAATTAATTAAAAAATGCAGAGTTAATATTCATATAAAAATGTTTCTACTCATAATAATTCTGGAATATGCAATGGTGGTCTTAAAGATAATACCTAATACCTATAAATGTTTTGAATACTACTAGTGTCACCTCTCAGGAATTTTGCAAGCAAATTAAGCTACCTTGAAGAGGGAGGAGTGCAGTGAGTCAAATATTTGTCAACTGTTTGTTTGGGGTTTTGTTTTGTGGGTTTTTTTTCTTAATCATTATATAAACCCTGTAATAAATTTTTACTTATGATATTCTGTGCTTCTGAGCATTTTCTTCTGATTACCAAAAGGTACATTAGAACTGGAGGATTTTTGAGCTCCTGGGTGATTAAGTGAAATCAGATACATCTCAATATGTTTCACTTCCCTGTGACTTAGTTTCCATCAGAAAGAATGAAGATTTAAAAGAAAATGAATCTCAGCCTTTCTTTAGGAGTCAGATTCACAGTTCTGGCAAGGTCATAGTCCACAGGGAGGTCAATGGGAAAGAAGAACAGTTGGTAAAGAGATGACTAACCATCCCTCTCTCCTCCCCTTCTGCTCTCATGTATACTCATACATTCATACCCAAACCCACCCTTCTGTTTGACTGGGCTCAAAGCATGTGTGGTGAGAAAGTCCTCTGCTCTCAGTTTTCTTAATTTTCAAATACAACCATTCCAAATGTAGCCCTGGTTTAAAGAGCTAAACTAAAAATAAGGTCATCTCAATGTACTTCTTACAAGTTACTTTTTTGAGACTGTATAAAAATGCATTTTCCAAAACTGTTGTACTATTGCCTTCATTATTTGCTAGTGTAATTCTACTATCCTGCTGCAAAGAAAGGCGTTATAGTTTGTGATTTTACACCATTTTTCACATTGTGAATCACAGGAAATCACCTGGAATGTCCAGAGAAATGTAGTATTAAAAAAAAATACGTTGTGGAGTCACAGTCTCACTGTCCTTTGAAATGTCACAGTGGCAGCACATTGCACCTCATGACTTGACTGACAGACAGTGGGAGAAGCCAAGAACAAACCAGGGGGGAGGTCTGAAGTTAAAATCAAATTGATAACTCATGTTACCTAATACTAGCTAAATGAATAAGAATTTTATGGGTTTACCTTAAACCACTGGGTACTTAGGTAGAAAGGCATCTCGTTTCTGAAAAAGCCTTAATATTGTTACTGTCACTTCTGCCATCAAAAAGGTCAAGCATCATCTGTAAAAGAGGTCAGTTTTGAAGTGAGTAAGCTTGACAGTAAAATAGCTTTGTCAGAGAGAAGAAACAGAAAGAACTAAGAACCAGCAGGAAAACAAGCTAGGTTATTTTGCTAGTTGCCTCCAAAATAACTTTTCTGTAAACAAAAGCCCTTAAATAATCCCAATTGCAAAAAATAGGGTAAGTGAATAACCTAATTTGGAAAAGGAATAATCAATAAACAAACAATCTAGCTATGAAGGCATTGGATTTTTCTTACTATCAGATAGATTCTGAAAATAATAGAGATCAAATGTAAAACCAGCTAAATTCCCAGCAAACTTTCACAAATATTAGAAATATCTCAGGAAAAAAAGGAAAATTATTTGTCTGCCTGCAAATAGTTGCAGTTAGTTCATGAGGATTTGCAAAGCAAATTTTCTTGCTAGAAGCTGTCATTTTCATTCTTGTATACAAATGAGAGGTATTGTGTCTTTCCAAAATGGATTAAATTTTTGTGGAACAATTTTTTTAATGTAAAACCTCTTGTGAATCAGAACCTTTGTAATAATAATAAAAGAAGGAAGGTTTGCAGTCATCTCAGTTCAAACAAAGAAACATTTGCTGATCTTAGTGATTCCTAAGAACAAAGAAAAAATGTTTCAGAAGACTATTTAATGCACAATTATGTTTCTCTACAGACCAGACAGTCTGGATGTTCTGTAGGTACAGCTCACCAGGCAAAGCTTGAATGTATGCATCCACAAGAGATGCCTGTACTTACTCAGGGCCCAGACCAGTCTAGGCAGCCAGTATTTATAACATGTTTTCATACTATTTAACTTGTTAAAGAGATTATGCACCATATAATAGTTTCCAAAATAAAGATTCTGAGAATTCCTGCTGTTTTGTTCTGAAGCTCTATTTCCAAATGAATCTGAGCTAAAAAAAACTGCAGGGAAAAATATGGCTCCATCTTACACTTCCTGTGAGATGTGGTTTGGCTGCTCAGTTTGTGTCACTTAGGAATTAGACCCCCTTGAGAAGGTACAGAGTTGTGGGGTATGCTAAAATGCAACAATGTTTTAGTTATTCATCATCTCATTTCTGGCCTATCTGGTATACTGAAGAAACTGGGAACTGTTGCTATGCCACAGAATAACTGCAGAGCACTGAAAGTTCCCTTAAACTAAAGCATTATTTAACCACTGCTCTAAGCTTTCTAGAGAGGTGTTCTCATGCTCTATCATACATTAAGAAGAGCAGATCCTTGGTGTTGTATAGAGCCTGTATTCTAATCTCACAGCAGAAATGTCTCAAAATGTGGTTTGGCTTTGCAGAAATGTTAATTCTCATGACAGGCCTGAAGAACAGATAGCAGGGTGAATAGTGTTGTTAAAATCCTAACAAGAGAAGAAAAACCTCCTATCTAGACACATCTTGTCCCTTTACAAGACTGCTTTGAAAAGCCTTATGTGTTTTTCAGGGAATCAAGAAGCTAAAGCACTGTATTTGTCTATCCTCTTGGAATTCCCCTGCAATCAGTCTAAAGGTTGCTTTGACTCAACTGAAGCAGAACCAGGCAGTGGAAAGCAGCAGCTCTATTTTCCAAGTTTGATCCAAAATCATGGGAGCTTTCATGACAGTTTTCGTCCTTCTTTCTTGATTGGCCAATCTTGTGTGACACTATCAGCACAGTGCTGTTTTCCATATGAGTCTTGAAATTTGATCCCAGATATTCCTAAAATATATAATATATATATATAATATATAATAAGAAATAATGGCTGATATCTCGTAGGCAGCTTACAATATACAAGTATATCTTCTTACATATTGTGATATACAAGTACATATTTCTGCCTTGACCTGTCTCAGGAATCCAGGATTTAGAATAAAGTGATTGTCAGATGTCATAAGGGAACTCTCTCATCTGGACAGAAAGGATCCTGACAAAACAAGTGCCTTACAGAAGGGTGATGATTTTGGAGATGCTTGTCTAGCAAGTGAAGAAGTTTATTTACTGGGCTCTGGTGCAAGAAGAAAGGAGGGATTCACGGGACTAGAAAGGGAGAGGGCAGAGAATTCATCACACCATCTTTTTGCAGGTGATACACTGTGTGAGATTTTTTTATTTAAGTATTAAATGAAGTATGGAAGCAGTTATGCAAACAGAAATAGTACCCTGCCCTTGTTATACTGCATAGCAAGACCATTTCTGGTCTTGTTGAACATCTTATTAAGAGAAAAAAAGAATTTGCTGTCCCATTTCCTTCTGACCATTAATGATTGGGGTTGCTTCTCTGGCAGAAAGAAGTCTCATTAAAAAGTTTGTATGTGAAAAAAAATATCATATTTGCTATTTTCTGGTTACATCATATAAATGTCCAATGACAAACTCATCACTTCCTTCATAATCTAAGTGTTTTAAAAAGTGAAGTCTGGTCAGCACTGCATTTTGTAAGGTGTGTTAAGCATGATCTGACAACAATAAAGTGCCTGAATCCTGCAGAGCCCTAACTCTGGACTACACACACTTTCTGATTCCATGTTGCACATGGGCATGCTCTGGCTGCTGAACTATATGGCTCATCAGAAAACAGACAGGTCTAAAAATGCAGAATGTATGGAAAACAGATAGCTTCAAAGTTAACAGAGGAACCAAATATGACTTCTGAGCAGTTCAGTTTTTAATTTAAGTATCTTAGACTCACTTTGATACCTAAAACCTTGGATAGAACTTGCCTTAATTTATCAGCTTTGGTCAAACACCAAACTCTTTTGGTTTTGCTGTTTCTGAGTAAAAAATAATAAATTTGACCTACAGGCAACACAAAATCTCAGTGTGGAATGTTAGCTCTTGAGAATATCTTTAAGACTACTTTGGGATGAGATTTTGCTCAAGTAAAGCAAGAAGCTAATTTAAGTGCTATTGTAAATTAAAATTTCTGTATGACTTGCTATATACAGTATAGTTATGGAATTCAAAATTACTACATTAAAAACAGAGAGGTAACTTAAGTTTTAGTTTTCCTTAAGGACATGTTGTTCATTGCTTGTTTTCTTTTTTTTTTTTTTTTGTTTGGATATTTTTGTGTTATTTTTTTAGTTAATGAAAATGCTTTGAAAATGTTATAGGTAATAAAAAAATTGACAAAGAAATTAAATCAAGATGGCTACAACTATTGACTTCCTTGAAGCAAGAACTGCTGCTCTTTTCCAGTCCTTTCATTTTATGTGGTTCTATGCTTATATATGTCAAATTCATATTCAGAAAGAATTAAAAAAATACATGCAGGAGGCAGGGGACTGTTTTCTGAACATTCACAACTGCTTTCAATAAGTATAGGAGGATGCACTGAAAAGTTCCATTTGTATTCAGTGACTCTTCCTTATCTTCCTTCTTGCTAACCAGACATTGCCATTGCTTGATATTAAATTAAGAATTAAGAAATAAATCTTTATTAATTTTATAAAGGAAAGAAGGACTTCCTAAATCAGAATTAAATTCAACCTGAACATATTTAGTAGAAAATAATTATGTTATCTCTATTTTATTTAGTTTACTTTCCTCATAGGGATGGACAGAAGAAATTAAATTACTGAATTAAATATTATTGCACAATAAACAAATATCTATTACAGAAAATATAACTCAGTTTTCTAGGATCAGAATTCATATGACATATCCTTGGAAATTAATGCAACAACATATTTCTAAGTTATTATCTTCATGGCTTAAGTAAAATACATATCTAACAAAATAAGAATCGGTTTTTCTTGATAGAAAATTCAGAACAAATTAGTAAGAATAAGAGTATGTCTGACTAATGCAAGTATGTAATTCTCACAGAAATGCTGTTTTAGATATTTACACCTCAAAATACCATCTATTGCATATGAAAATTAAAAAAATTACTTAAGACTTCATTATAATGAAATAATCTCATATAATTAATTATAGTAAATTCATTAATTCTCTTTGAAACTGTAACTCATTAAAAGTAGACATTGGTACTATGATGTCCTAGGTTCAGGACACATGACATACAGGGAATTAATTTATCTTAAATATATATATTCCTATGCTTGTAATAATACTATTTTTTCTACTTAGTTATGCCATCTTGTCTAAAGAACACTCTTGAAAACTTCACCTTTCCACTCTTTATTGTAGTGGTTGTAGTCAATCCGTAAAAAGCAGGAGAGAGGACCACCTTGTGTCGTGGTTTGAGGCTCTCAAACTCATGCAGCCACTCTCTCACTCACTTCCCCCTCTTTCTTCCCTCCCCAGTCCGGGGAAATGGGAAGGAGAATCAAAAGAATGCAACTCCCACAGGTTGAGATAAGAACAGTTTAGTTACTAAGGTATAGCATAAATCACTGCTGCTACCACCAATAATAATACAAGAGAAAATACAAGGAAAGAGAATACAACTGATACCTAGCCACGCCATGCAGTACCCTCATCACCTGATACCAAGCTCGACTACACAGTGCACCCCATCACCTCGTACTAAATCCCGGCCATGCCGTGCACCCCCCTCTGCACCACCATCTTTCTTGGTCTCTGCTCTCTGTTTCTACATCCTGGACATGACGTGCTGTGGTATGGAATACCTCTTTGGTCAGTATGGGTCAGGTGCCCTGTCTCTGCTTCCGCCCGGCTTCTTCCCGGCTCCCCTCCTCCCTGGCAGAGCATGAAACTCAGAAAGTCCTTGGTCAAACCAAAACTTTCTAAACTGCAACAATAAACACTGGTGTTATAAGCAATGTTCCCAAGCCGAAAATCCACAACACAGTGCTACACCACCTACCACTTAAAGGAGAAAAACGACTGCTGCTACTGAACCCATGACACCTTGAATCATCTCAACACTGAATCAGCAACATTCTTTCTCAAACACAATTTGGTAAGTGCATTTTGCTCTCCATTGATTTACTGAGTTATCAAAAAGTAAGCTGTAAGAAATTCTTAATTAAATTTCATTTTTTCAATCTACCCTCTTTTCATCTATTATAAGGCAAGAAATTACAGAGATTGTATTCCAAACAGTGTAGTAAAAAAGGTATAAACATTTAGCAAATACATAGCGCATTAATGATAAAATATTTGACATTTGGAATGACATGGGGAAAATGACATTGAATGCCAGGTAAGCTTTTACTCAAAGCCCCCACATTTCCACACAGGAAAAGTTCCTTTTAGACATTTCAAGATTTGGAAATGTGATTTTGTTGTATGGACAATACACTGGACACAGTGATTCTAATTCAACCCTATGTAACCCCCAAGTAGGATAGACACATCACAATCATGAGAACAATCTTCTCTCAGAATTAATAGTCTGATTATATGACAATATTCCTGTGTTATACCCTAACACAAGGGGCAACTCTCTTATAAGAAAAAAAAAAAATACACAAAACAAGCAAAAAAAAAAAAACCCATAATTCCTTTGTAATATTATTCATAACAACCCAAGAATTTTATACAGACCTTGATATTCTACTGCTCTCGCACTCTTACCCTGAAATAATCTTTTACATAGATTAAGCTGGATTTGCAGGGGTGATGATAGCACCATACTCCTTTTGATTAATCTTTCAGACACATTCAGACATGATAAGACATACCAAATAATGCTGTTTAGGGCTCAGGAGCATTAGCTATAGATTTCTACGCTAAGGAAGACCTGAATGTTGGTAGGAATTCTGTAAATGATAGTTTGATGAGCAGAAAAACATGTTGTTTAAGGCTCTATGGTACCCAGTAACAGCACCTTGAACATAAATTTGTTGGTAAAGCCAATGGATAATGTACTGGCTCCAGGAAACTGGTACAGCTATTATTTGGCCAGAATGAATTCATGCATGCTGAATTATTTTCCAACAAACTAAAGCTATATAGGCAGCTTGGCCTGTAAAATATATTTATCTGTAGTAAAGTCATGTGCAGCTTGATCCAGTTTCAAAGTTGAATCTAAATAGAACATTGATCTTTGTTTGACCAGAGTGTTGAATTAGATGACCTCCAGGCACCCTTTTCAGTGTACCTTGTTCTTTAAGTTTATAGTCAGGTAAGTATGTGAACTGAGGGAAAAATAGATACATATAGTTGTCACGGTTTAAAACCCTAAAGCAGTCCTCTCACTCACTCTTTTTCTTCGCCAGTCTGGGGGGAATGGGGAGGAGAATTGAAAGAATTCAACTCCCACAGATTTTAACAGTACTAAGAACAGTTTAGCAACTAAGGTATAACACAGATAACTACTGCTACCACCAATAATAATACAAGAGAAATGCAAGGGAAAAGAGAATACAATTGACACCCAGCCAGACCAAGCCCAACCACACTGTGAACCCCCACCTTTCTAGGTGTCTGCCCTCCATTTTTACATCCTGGGCATGATGCCCTGTGGTATGGAATACCTCTTTGGTCAGTTTGGGTCAGGTGCCCTGTTTCTGCTTCCTCCTGGCTTCCTCTCCTCCCTGGCAGAGCACGAGACTCAGAAAGTCCTTGGCTAGACCAAAACATTACCAAGCAGTAACTGAAAACACTGGTGTTTATCAACGCTTTTTCCAGGTCCAAAATCAAAAAGCACAGCACTGCACCAGCTACCAAGAAAGAGAAAAATGACTGCTACTGCTGAACCCATGACAGTAGTTCATACAAATACTTTGAAAATTCAAGGACAGGAATTAATAATGAAGAAGAAAATTCATAAGAATAAAAGAATGATAGCTGCATTCTTCATGCTATCTTCTCTGAAGTCAAAGTAAACTATGACGTGTTTCGTTAGCTGAGACCTGCACAACAGAGTGCATTAAGAGCAAACTACATGCACTCCTGAGTTCCTATTTTGCATCCTCTCATTCTGAAGCTTCATAACACCAAGGGACCTTCTGTAAAGTCTAATGGTACAAGGAAAGCCATTCCAAACCCATTTGTGTTGCCTGTTAAGTAAATGCAGAAAAAATCTTCCAGTTCAAGGTAATTTCTAAATGCAGCTAAGCAAGATACACTACAGAAGCATTGGCAAGACTTCTGTTCAGAAACTGATTTGTATTATTTTTGAACCTTTTAAGCCTGCCAGAAGCCATAAAGATTTACAACTGGAACAGGTGACCTTTCTGTAAAAAAAAAAAGAAGAAGAAAAAACCAACACATTAAATATTGCATAACATTAGTTGTTTTCAGTTACAAAAGGCTATACAGTTACAAATAACAGTACAGAAACTACTGTGTGTCCATGCAGAACACAAATGAGCGAAGAATAGAAGTGCTCTAATACTTCATTTCAAATGTCAACATCCATTCTATTGTTGGTCATTCTACCTGTATCTCTACTCCTACTTCATGCTAGTGGGATTGCTGACACAGTGAAGTGCTGTTCAACCAGTATCTAGCACTCTCCGGAGCAAAAGATAAAAGCCTTCTTCTGCGATTGATGTGAATAATGACCAAGAATTCCAGTCATTTGAACTGCATTCTGCTATAGAATGAACACTACCCTAAATTAAAAAAGGAAGATATAACAACAGAAAGAAAAGTTAAGTATCCCCCTCAAAAGCAATTATTTCAATTGTTAAAATTGAACATTGCCTCTGGCAATTCTTGTGATCTCTCTCTTGCTATGCTTTCTTCTCTTCCCCCTTCCCTACATTACTGCAGTTTCTGTAAGATTAAGTAAAGCCAGTATTTATCTAAGGAATCCCAGAACATGTGAATGACACCTAAAATCTTTTCAACTTTCACATCCTATTTTCCTAGTGCTGCTTTCAAAATATTCATTAGAACAGTGTTTGATTTACAATTCTTTTCCCATTTTTTAAATTCTATGTGTAAGTATACAGGTAAGTTATTTAGTGAGAAACTAAATATTTCAAACGTTGTCAGCACTTAGATGCATCAATTTAAAATAACAACAACCAAACCTACCTGCAAGGTGGATTAATTCTCTGTATAGGGTGTCAAAATTGTCTGGTAAGAGTTTCAATCACAGAAAACATGTCTCTGTGCTTTAATTGAACTACAGGAAGAGAATATTTAGCAATTGTGAAAATGAAAGTACAGAAAGAAATACTTATTTTGGATAGTGACATTGAGGTAAGGAGCAACTTTTAGCAATCAGCATTTTTTAAATGCCAAAAAATCAATGGTTTGAGGTCTTTTTCTTAAAAAAAAAAAACAAAAAACAAACAAACAAAAAAAAAAAAAACAAACAAAAAAACCCAAAGCTTTGAAGACATCTGAACAGTAAAATTATGACTAACTAATCATGATGCATTAAGCACATGAAAACTTGTTATTTAATTAAAAAGCAGAAAGAAACTGAGTGCTTGAGCCTAAAGTCCCTTATTTAGGAGTGCATCTTTCAGCAATTTATGCTTAGCATGTTATATGCTGAGTGCCAGCACTAATATGCTACTATATTAGCATTGTCAGCCTAACTGAAATAAGTTATAGCTGAGGAAAATAATAGGAAGTCATTCATTAGGAAGGCTAAGTGATGCGCACAGAATTGCCTGTATACAGCCAATCCTGTCAACATTAATTTCAAAGACTGTGATAGCAGAACTACTGGATAAAATATTAACTTTTCAAATATGCAGTGAGGTTTCAGATCCCTCTCTCTTCTGCTTCAAACTTAATTCTGCAATATATGTGTGGCTAAACCCAGAGACAGCTGGACGTACTCTGGGACTCTCATTCTCAATCAGGAGGAATTAAAGGTCTGTATGTAATTGTGAAGCTATGATCTCATTGGGATGCCAAAGATGTCATGGAGTAGCTCACACGGCTGGAGTGCTCCAGTGGCTAGATTATGGTTATTGAGGAAGGAAAGGCTAGGACAGCAGTGGTAGGCTGTAGCCCTTGAAGTGAAGGAGCAGTGGCAATGCATGAAGATCTGCCTTGGATGATGAACTGAGAGCTTATGGGACGTTTTTAGAGGGCAGACCAACATGTTGGCGTTATATTGGGTGTCTTCCTGATGGGGAAGAAGAAGATGACACTTTCCTCAGACAACTGGAAGAAGTCTCATGTTCACAGACTGATCCTCTTGGGGGATTCAAACCAGCAAAACATCTGCTAGAGGGTCAACAGAGAAGGGAATGAGTGCTTGAGGAGGTTTCTATAGTACATAGATGACACTCCCTAACCCAAGTTATCAAGGAGGCAACAAAGGAAGACAGTTTCCTGGATCTCATAATTATAAAGAACAACTTCTTTGGGATGTGCAGCTGGGGATGGACTCAGTTACATTGGCCATAAAATAGGAGATTTGAAAACTCAGAGAAAGGAGCAGAGCAAAAAGCAGGATCATAACTCTGGACTTCAGGAGAGCAGGAGAGTAGGACTTCAGAGTTCAGGAACCTGCTTGGAAGAATCTTCTGAGATGGTGCAGGAGTGAAGGCCAGCAGAGCTAGGTGATTTTCAAGAATCAGCTCCTCCATGCTCAGGAATAGCTTATTCCAGTTTTCAAGAAATCAGGCTAACACAGATGAAGTGATAAAACACAAATAAGCCTATAAGTGGAATGAGGGACAGGTGACTCAGGAAGAATACAGGAATGCTCCCCAAGTATGTAGGGATGTGGTTAGGAAAATGGAAGACCAGCTCGAGTTAAATCTGTGAAGGGACTGAAGAACAAGAAGGGCTTTGAGAGGTACATTCACAGCTAGGGTTGAGGGAAAATTAGCAAAAATACCAGCTCAGGGTTGTGGTGGACCCCAAGTTACCTATGAGCCAGCAATGTGCCTTTCTTGTATAGAAGGCCACAAGTCTTCTGGGCTGTACTAGACAGAATTTTGTGAGCAGGTCTAGGGTGTTGATCCTTTGTTACAGGTTCAGCAGCAGCATCATTTTTCTCCTTCTTAGTAGCTGGTGCAGTGCTGTGCTTTTGACTTTTGGTCTGGGAGCAGCACTGATAACACCAGTGTTTTCAGTTACTGGTTGGTAATGTTTTGGTCTGACCAAGGACTTTCTGAGTCTCAGGTTCTGCCAGGGAAGAGGGGAAGCTGTGAGGAAGCAGAGACAGGACATCTGACCCAAACTGACCAAAGAGGTATTCCATACCACAGGATGTCATGCACAGGATGTAAAAACAAGGGCAGGAATTTGGAAGAAAGAGGGGGGAGTGAATGAGCGGGTTGTGTGATTTACAGCTTAAACCACAACATCCTTCCTTTCTGCTCAGTCCTGGTAAGGTACATCTGGAGTGTTTGTGTGGAGTGCTGACCTCCCTAGTACAAAACAAATGGATATTCTGGAGTATGTCCACCAAAACAATGGATCACCCTTTATATGAGGAAAGGCTGAGAAAGTTGAGACTGTTCAGGCTGGAGATGTGAAGATTCAAGGGTTTTTTTTCAGTATGTATAGATATCTGATGAGGGTTATAGGGAGAAGTGTAAAGAATGAGCCAGAAAGCAAGGCTCTTCTCAGTGATGCCCAGTCACAGGACAAGAGACAAAGTGTGCAACTTACCTTTTTGTAAGACATAAATGCATAGGTGTGAAAACAAATGCATCTTATTGATAAAATTAAAGTCATTGATGCATCCAGTGAGAGATAATAGTTCTAAAAGTTTATAACTTGAGTCTAGAAACCTTTTGTACTGCTACTGTAAATTATGTCCTAATTTCCATTTTCATTGAAATCTAATGTGAAAGAATAATTACTGCTTGTCTCTCATGAAAGACATAGATAATTTTTGTTGTATGTATGTACTTCTGGTACTACATTATATATATATATATGGATTCAGATGAGTTCGTAGGAGGTGGTACAATTTTGAATGCTTCTCCTTCTGACATTTAAACTGTTTGTTTTTTTTTTTTTGGGGGGGGGTTGTTGTTATTGCGTCATGTTTCTTTGAATTTCTTGCTGGGTCACTGTGTTGTTTTTTTTTTTTTCTTTGCTTGGTTAGTTGGTTTGGGGGTTCAGGGTTTTTTAATTTTTTTATTTTGATCTTCTGCTTCATCATTTAACTGTAACAGCCTCTATCTTTGATTTTTATCCAGTTTGGGATTTGTGATACATTTGGAGGACTTCTGAGCTACATTTTTTTTTTTCACTGGAACAGGTTCTCCAATTAATATCTTATTTACAAATCAGCTATCCTTCTGTTGTAGAAATAATGCAATTGCGCATAGATGAACATATGGCAAGTGCAAAGAAAATTTATTCCTTGTATCATTTCTATTGTTATACTTTATCTAAGACAAATAATTAATTTATATACACACACAATCACATGCACAGCATCCAGTCGTAAAAAAATAAGGAAGGGATAACTCGTAGAGACATAAAGATATGCAAGACACACATAAAGCACAGATAAAAGGATATGTACTTTCTTTTGTCCTCAAAACAATGAAAATACCACAAAAATTAGAATTTTAGAGGTATGAGAGGCAAAGACGGAGCAAAAATCTGACAGAGGCAGCCAGATTTTTAAAACATCATTGAAGTGATGCTGTTTTAAACAAGTGCATCTGCACTGCTTATGCCTCTCTCTCAGTCTATGTCTGTTTCACCTGTTAACTTCCAGCTTAACAACAGTCAGGCTATCCTGAGGGCCAGTTTTCCCAAATCCTGAAAGACTTTTCCACATCTTGCCTACTTATTTTTCTAGTAAAAGCAGACTTCAAATCTTGAAAAAAGAAATGCAAATTTCTAATCTGTATGTTCTGCAGTAAGTCTTGTATTCCAAAAAAAAAAAAGAAAAGAGAAAGAAAAGAAAAAAGAAAAAGAAAAAAGAGAAGGAAAAGACAGAAAAGAAAAGAAAACAAAAGAAAGATCTGAAGAAAAGAAAAGAAAACAAAAGAAAGATCTGAAGAAAAGAAAAGAGAAAAGAGAAAAGAAAAGAAAAGAAAAAGAAAGAAAAAAGGAAAAAAAAATCAAACATACTTATCCATAAGTAGGTGTTTTCTGCAAAGCTTATATTTAGAATGGAGACCATTTTGTTAGCATGCTTTCCAGATGCTTCAGTTCACATTTATCAACAGTTATATTTTCTAGAAAACACATACTGCGATCTTTTTTCCTTTTCTTGCATTTGCCAAATGTTATAATGTAACAATTGATCCAGCTGTTACATTTTATAGTTTTTTTAATCTCTTTTGCTAATTCTAGGCAAATTAGTCTCTAAAATATCACTTACCCATCATTTCTTTTACCCAGAAGAATAAACTCAAGTGTTTTCCTGTACTTCTGCCATCCAATTTGTCCACCTCTAGTGAAATTTGAAGGGAGGCTGTATCCTTGTGACATGTACAGGATCTCAGAAGTAGGTCAGGGTTCTTAGAATCCTTATTTTAGGCTCTGTGAAAGATCAAGCATGAATGAGATCATATTTGACTCATTATTATGCTAGAATCATCTAAATAAATTTGCAGAAGATTGTTTGATTCTGCTATTCTCCAAAACTGAGGAATACACAGGTTTGGTGCAGTTTTACTGTCTAGTACCTAAATTTGGTTTGTTTCTCTGCTTCTGTAAAAGTTTTGTGGCATCTCATTTGGGCATAAACAGTTACTGTTCTCCTAAAAACTGTAAAAATCAGTATTTTTTTTGGCAACTGCTGTCTAAAACTTTTTGTTCTGTTTTTCTCCATAATGATTTTGGTTATTCTTCTCCAAACTCACTCCAATATTTGCATCTTTATTATAAATTGCTTCCAGAATGTAACATAATATTCTAGATGGAGCTCCACTGCTGCCATATTATCAGTTATTAATATAATGTCATGGGTTCAGGAGCAGCAGTCATTTTTCTTTAAGCAGTAGCTGGCGAGCACTGTGTTTTGGATTTTCGGCTTGGGAACAGTGCTGATAACACCAGTGTTTATAGTTATGGCT
>JASSUY010016815.1:0-21494 GCA_032466535.1 Forpus xanthops
GTGTTGGGACTGGTCTTGTTCAACATCTTTGTCAGTGACATGGAGAGTGGGATTGAGTGCGCCCTCAGCAAGTTTGTGGATGACACAAAATTGTGTGGTTGGGTTATGTGCTGGAGGGAAGAAATACCATCCAGAGGAACCTTGACACACTTGGAGGTGGGCTGATGCCAACCTGATGAAGTTTAACCATGACAAGTGCAAGGTCCTACACCTGGGTCAGACCAATACCAGGCACACTCCAGGTTGAGCAGAGAAGAGCTTCACAGCAGCCCTGAGGAGAAGGACTTGGGGTGTTGGTTGATGAGAAATGAACATGAGCCAGCAGTGTGCCCTCACAGCCAAGACAGCCAACCATATCCTGGGCTGCATCAAAAGGAGTGTGACTAGCAGGTTTAGGGAGGTGATCCTGCCCCTCGGCTCTTGTGAGACCTCACTTGGAGTATTACTGTCATGGGTTCAGCAACAGCAGTTACTTTTTCTCTTTTGTAGTGGCTGGTGCAGTGCTGTGTTTCCAACTTTCAGACTGGGAACAGCGCTGGTAACACTAGTGTTTATAGTAACAGTTTAGAATGTTTTGGTTTGATCAAGGACTTTCTGAGCCTCATGCTCTGCCAGGGAGGAGGGGAAGCCAGGAGAAAACAGAAACAGGGCACCTGACCCAAACTGACCAAAGAGGTATTCCATACTACAGCACGTCATGCCCAGGATTTAAAACTGGGGGCAGGAATCCGGAAGAGTTCAGTTCACAGCTCGATCGTCAAGTGGTGAGCAGCTCTGTCCTCTTCCCTTGTATTTCCCTGGTCATTGTTCTTATTGGTAGTAGCAGCAGCAATTTGTGTTGTACCTTAGTTACTGAACTGTTCTTATCTCAACCCGTGGGAGTTGCATTCTTTCGGTTCTTCTCCCCATTTCCCCATCCCCTGAAGTGGGGGGGGGAAGAAGGTTGGGAGGAGTGAGTGGGCAGGCAGATTGATTTATGCCTGAAACCTCAACAATTATGCACAGTTCTAGTGTCCTGTTGTGGTTTAAGCTGTAAATCACACAGTTTGGTTGCTCATTCCCCCTTCTTTCTTCCCCCCCTACTCTGGGGTGGGATGGGGGGAAATGTAACTCCCATGGGTTGAGATAAGAACAGTCTAGTAACTAAGGTATAACACAAATCAGTACTGCTACCACCAGTAACAATAATGACCAGGGAAATACAAGGGAAAAGGATACAACTCCTCACCACCTGACAACTGAGCCATTGACTGAACTCTTCTGGGTTCCTGTCCCCAGTTTTTACATCCATTTTTACCTCTTTGGTCAGTTTGAGTCATGTGTCCTGTTTCTGCTTCCTCCCGGCTTCCCCTCCTCCCTGACAGAGCATGAGACTCAGAAAGTCCTTGGTCAAACCAAAACATTCTAAGCCATAACTATAAACATTACTATTATCAGTGCTATTCCCAGGCCAAAAGTTGAAAACAGAGCTGCACCAGCTAAGAAGGAGAAAAATGACCGCTAATGATTAACCCATGACAGTATCCACCCCTTATTTCATACCATTCACGTCATGCTCAGATACCATTTACATCATGCTCAGATCCCATATTTTCAATATACCATTGCATATATATATATGTACATCCACACACACAGAATAGGACAAATGTCATCCCTTAGTGCATGTACCAATCCTCTTAAAGCTGCTGAGTCCATTCAGTCCATGATGGCAAGCTCCACCTCTTACAAATGTCTTTCAGAGCAGGGGAGGCTGTGTGCAGCACTGGATTGTTGCCTGCTGATGCTGATTACTGCAGAACTTGTCCTGTTTTACTAAAGTTCATTCTTTGTTGGGATGACGGTCAGAGGGCCAGTTGCTGATGACTTTGAGACCTCGTGTTGGTGATCTATAAAAGTGCTACATAGCAGGCAACAACATACAGTTGAGATCATTGGCTGTTTTCCTCTAAAATCAAATCCCCTTGAGGTACACGTAGGACTACTCCATCTTCCCACACTACCCACCAAGTATATCCGAGTCACTGAGCAAAAGCAATCCCATGAGTGGGTTTGCCTGTACCTGAAGCAGGAATAACCCATACTGTCTTCCCCAGCAAATTTTTTATATGCACCACAGGAACTTTGTCCCCCTCTACAGTATGTAGAAGTTTTGACTGGGTTGGAACCAGCCTTCTTGGTAGATCCTCTGGTGTTGACCAGCCAAGCAGCCTTTGGTAAATGTGTATCCCAATGTTTGAAAGTCCCAGCACCCATGGCTCTCAGTGTAGTTTTTAATAGCCCATTGCACCATTTGGTTTTCCCAGAAGCTGGTACACGGTAGGTGATGTGATATACCCACTCACTGCCATGCTCTTTGGCCTAAGTGTCTATCAGGCTGTTCCAGAAATGAGTCCCATTGTCTGACTCAGTTCTCACTGGCGTGCCGTGTTGCTACAAAATCTGTTTCTCAAAGACCAGAATACTGTTCCGAGCAGTGGCGTGGGGCACAGCATATGTTTCCAGCCATTCGGTGATTGCCTCCATCATGGTAAGTACATGGTGCTTGCCTTGGCGGAGTGGTGGGAGTGTGATATAATCAATTTTCCAGGCCTCCCCATATTTGTACTTTAGCCATCATCCTCCATACCAAAGAGGCTTTAACTGTTTAGTATACTTTAATTGCAGCACGTTTCACAGTCATGAATAACCTGGACAATAGTGTCCATTGTTAAGTTCACCCTTCGATCATGAGACAATCTATATGCTGCATCTCTGCCCTGATGGCCTGAGGTGTCATGTGCCCATCGGGCTAAAAATAATTCACCCTTATGTTGCCAATTGAAGTCCATCTGAGTCACTTCAATTTTAGCAGCCTTACCCACTTGTTGGTTGTTCTAGTGTTCCTCAGTGACCTGACTCTTGGGTACATAAGCATCTACGTGGCATACCTTGACCACCAGGTTTTGCACACAGGCAGCAATATCTTGTCACAGTGCAACAGCCCAGATGGGTTTACTTCTGCATTGCCAGTTGCCCTGCTTCCATTGCTGCAACCACCCCCACAGGGCATTTGCCACCATCCATGAGTCAGTATAGAGATAAAGTACTGGCCACTTTTCTTGTTCAGCAATGTCCAAAGCCAGCTGGATGAATTTCACTTCGGTAAACTGACTCGATTCACCCTCTCTTTCAGCAGTTTCTGCAACTTGTTCATGAGGACTCCATATGGATGCCTTCCATGTATTATGCTTTCCCACAATGCGACAGGACCCATCAGTAAACAAGGCATATTGCTTTTCACTTTCTGGCTGTTCATTATATGGTGGGGCTTCCTCAGCACGCATCACTTCCTCCTCTGGTGACATTCTAAAATCTTTGGCCTTTGGCCAGTCCATGATGACTTCTAGAATTCCTGGGCGACTGGGATTTCCTATTCGAGCTCATTGTGTAATTAGTGCAGCCCATTTACTCCATGTAGAATCAGTTGCATGATGTGTAGAGGAGACCCTGCCTTTGAACATCCAGCCCACCATGGGCAACCAGGGTGCTGGGAGGAGCTGTGCCTCAGTGCCCATCACTTCTGAAGCAGCTCGAACCCCTTCATAAGCTGCCAGTATCTCTTTTTCTGTTGGGGTATAGCTGATCTCAGATCCTCTGCATCCCCAACTGCAAAAGCCAAGGAGTCGAACATGAGTCTCCCATGGAGCTTTCTGCCAGACGCTCCAGGTGAGACCATTCTCCCCTGCTGCAGTGTACAGTACATTTTTAACATCTGGCCCCATCCAGACTGATCCAAGGGCTACTGAATGAACTATCTATCTCTCGTTTAATTTACTCAAAAGCTTGTTGTTGCTCAGGGCCCCATTTAAAATCATTCTTCTTATGGGTCACATGATAGAGAGGGTTTACAATCAAACTGTAATTTGGGGTGTGCATCCTCCAGAACCCCACAACACCCAAGAAAGCTTGTGTTTCTTTCTTATTAGTTGATGGTGACATTGCTGTTATCTTGTTGATCACATCTGTGGGGACCTGGTGGTGTCCATCTTGACATTTTAGTCCCAAAAATTGAATCTCCTGTGTAGGTCCCTTGACCTGACTCCTTTTTATGGCAAAACTGTCTTTCAGCAGGATTTGGATTATTTCCTCCATTTCTCGAAGACTTCTGTGGTATCACCCCACACAATAATGTCATCAATGCCTCTGTTCCAGTGCAGTCTGAATCAATCCATTGCAGATGGCAGGGCTGTGTTTCCACCCATGGCACAGTCGGTTCCAAGTGTACTGGATGCCCCTCCAAGTATAAGCAAACTGTAGCCTGCACTCTGCTGCCAGAGGAATTGAGAAAAATGCATTAGCAATATCAACCATGGCATACTACTTGGCTGTCTTTGACTCCAGTTCATACTGCAGTTCTAGCACATCCGGTATGTCAGAACTCAATGGTGGTGTAATTTCATTCTGGCCACGATGTTAATCTCCACTCTGTTAGACTTTTGCGCTGGTCATATGGGGCTATTAAACAGTGAGTGGGTCCTACTGGTCACTCCTTGACTCTCCAATCTAAGAATCAGCTTATGGATGGGAATCATGGGGTGTTGGTTGGTGCGATATTGCTGCCAATATTCTGTTGTGGTCACGATTGGCACTAGTTGTTCTTCCACCTTTAGCAACCCCACAACACAAGGATCTTCTGAGTGACCAAGCAAGGTGGATGGCTGCTCAATCTCCTCTGTCTCCAAAGCAGCAATACCAAAAGCCCATCAGTACCTTTTTGGGTCCTTGAAGTACTCTCTCCTGAGGTAATCTATGCCAAGGATGCATGGAGCCTCTGAACCAGTCACAATGGGGATTTTTTTGCCATTTGCTCCCAGCCAGGCTGATTTCAGCCTCCACTACAGTTAACTCTTGAGATCCTCCTGTCACTCCAGAAATAGAAATGGGTTCCACCCCTCAACAGCTCGATGGCATCAGGGTACACTGTGCACCAGTATCTACAAGAGCCTTATACTTCTGTGGGACTGATGTGCCAGGCCATTTTATCCACACAGTGCAGTGGATCCGATTGTCCCTTACCTCCACCTGGCTGAAGGTGGGGCCCCTCTAATAGTCATCACATTGGTCACTCATGTCTTCTTGACAGGAATTATTCCTTATCACAGGAGCTGAAGTAAAATCAGCTCTTCATGGGCCCAAAAGGGTACAGATGGACTTTTGGTATTGCAAACATAAAAATATTGCAACATAAAAACCACATAGAACTGTTGGAACAAGTCCAGAGGAGAGCCACAAGGATGATCAGGGTACTGGAGCACCTCCTGTATGAAGACAGAAACTTGGGGCTGTTCAGCCTGCAGAAGAGAAGGCTGAGTGGAGACCTTATAGCAGCCTTCCAGTAGCTGAAGGGGGTTACCACTGGATCATATCACTGAGACCCTTATCTATACAGTTTGTGAGCACTTCCAGGGATGATGATTCCACTACTTCTCTGGGCAGCCTCTTTCAACACCTCATCACCCTCTCGATAAGGTCCCTAACCCTGAGCCTTCTCTTCTCCACACTAAACAACCTCAGTTCCCTTAGCCATTCCTCAGAACAGTTGTGCTCTAGACTCTTCATCAGCTTTCTTGCCATTCTCTGGATCTGCTCCAGCATCTCAGTGTCTTTTCTTGTAGTGAGTAAAACACAGTATTTGAGATGCAGCCTCACGAGTGGCAAGTACAGGGGGACGATCCCTGCCCTAGCCCTGCTGGCTATGCTGTTTCTGACACTGACTAAGATGTGATTGGCTTTCTTGGCATCCTGGGAACAAGCTGGACACAAGAAATGTAGAAAGCTAAATACCTCAATTCTCTTTTCCAGCTGTGGAGTTTATCCTCTGCCTGATATTTTCCAGCCATAATTTCCGCATTTGTTAACAAGGACAAACTTTATTTTCCCAATTAAGTGTTATAATACCGTAGGATAAAATAGTGATATAATGGATTGGGCAATGCATTATATCCCAAATATTTCACAAGTTGAATCTGATCAGCTATATTTTGTGTTGAGCAGACCTGTTACTGGAGTAGAGTGTGCAATGGTGTGAAAAAACTTGAATAGAAGCATCAGGCTCTGTAAATCCAATTTTTTCTCTAACTTCTTCAGATTGTCTTCAGTTTAAATCTGATGAATTGGGCTTTAAGTGTGTATATGAATTTTATCCAGGAAGGGTGTGCAACAGGGCAATCATTTGCAGTGCAGTTGCGTTGTGAGCAGATCACAGTTGAGACGTGGGGCAGATAGAAAAGGAAGATATTAAAATCTATGTAAAACAGACAGCAAAAAGTTTCAGGTAAAGCAAATCTAGTACATGTTCAAACTCCTATCAGTAGCCTGAAGCAAATGAATCTCTGCACTATGGCGTAGAAATTAATATTAATTTCCAGTACCTTCTCTATGATTATTCAATCATAAGCTCATAACTAAAAGAGAAGAGAATCTTGATCAATTATATAGAAAATGCAGTCACACATTGCACTCTTTATGGAATTTCTTTGGTCCTGGGCTACCTTCATCTTGTCTTTTACAGTGTGCCTTCTACATGGCATATTAACTTCCTTTAGGCACATTGTTATATCTCCAAAAAAAATCATAATAAGAGCCAACTGAGATTTTTTTTCTTTATTATCCACAGAGGTATGGTTCTTGGATATTCTGATCCTTCAAAGCAGGTCATTTTAGTGTTTATTATAGTATAGCCTGCAGTTTAATTTTGCTGCTTTAAAACCTATATATTATTGGAAGTGGCAACCGCAATTAATCATTGGCATTTTTCAGAAAGCTCAGATATATTTGAATTCTATGCTAACATTTATAAAACTTCATTAGAAAACTCTATCAGGAGGAAGAAAATGTCATAGAAAATTAATTATGTTGAAAGTATACAATGAAAAGAACATAAAGATTTCCGGAATGACCAGAGTAACGTAACATCTTCATGAGGAAACCAACATCCAAGTCAAAGTGCTTATGTACATTTAATAGATGGATTAGAATAGGCACATATTTTATTAAACATCCAATCTATGATTTTTCTATTTTTAACAAATTAATTTTAAGATCTGCTTCTCAACAGAGCTGCAATTTGAAAGTCTTTTTCTAAACAAAGTATTCCAAGTTGAGATACATTGTTCGTGATATATTATGACAGACATGCTTCAGTATCAAAATATATTTTTAAATGAAAATCAAGTTCGGACATTATCTCTGTCTTCTCTTCTGTATATTTCTGTCTAAATGAAAAAAACTCAATTTTTTTCTTTGTATCATAAAAAGTGATTGCAATGCTTGAACAGTAATTTTCATGTTCACTGTATTTCCTTATTTTTTAAAGTTTCTGAACTTTGCATTGCCCTGGTCAGAAGCACTCTGACTTCAATATGATTTTACTGAAGGCACCTTCTAACAAGATTGTTTTTCAGTAGATACTAGCTTTGCACTGTATCAAACACAAGCCCGTAGTCCCTTTTTTTACCAACTGTACATCTGAATTAGGATACACACCAGGATACTGCATATGGTTAAGGTGGAATCTAGTGTAAGCAAAGTTCAGGTAGAGACTTAAAGAAGCTTAGCTCTGACAATATGGTACTACTGAGTTGACTCAGCTCTCACTGACTGAAACCCCTCGTTCTTTCACTTAGAATCAGGCTGTGGCTATGGGTTATCTTAGTTAATGTAATTCAGACCTCATAGACATCAGTCATTCTTCTTATACTGACATCTGTTGAAGAGTAAACAAGAATTTTCAGACACAGTTTTTAGTCCACAAACTATAGATGATCTTGAGGCCACATTAATGATTATTTCAAAGCATCATATTCTTTGTAAAAATCTGATTATTTTTTAATCATATTTTTCCTAAATACTAGGACAAAAAGCTTTATAAGGTAGTCTGAATATCATATGTAGCTATATGCTGAACAAGCAAACCTGTAAATAGGCTTATAATCACCTTCTGAATTCAGTAAATTATATTAGCTAGTAATCCTTGGGATCAGAATAGGGAAAGTGTGTAGAGACAATTGGCTAGCTGAAGAACAGAGAAAGCATGCACACTTTTATAATGCCTGTCCTTTGAAACTTACTGAAAAATTACTGCTGAAATATGTAATTATTATTTAGCAAAAATCTTGGTTTAGGGAACAGGGGAAATGCATACAGTTAATAGAAAATAAGGGGAAAACCCTCTAATAAGGCAAATAAGAGAACATCAGTACTTCTTGTACCTTGCCTCCTTTCCTTTGAATATTTGGGAGTATTAGCCATTTAGTCCAATTATGTTTAAAGAATACAATAGTATGCTTTGTTGCAGTGATTGAATTTTTCAATTTTCCTGTCTCTGCAATCTATTTCAGGCTGTATTTGTGTCTGTTTCACACTGCAAATATCACTACTGCATTTAGCACTGCAATGGAAACCAATGGCACAGCATAAATCCTGGGAAGATAATAGACATAGGTCAGGAGTACTAACAAAATGTGAAAGCCAGATTTAATGTTCTCTAGTGGTTTACAAGTGTTT
Source organism: Forpus xanthops (assembly GCA_032466535.1). Classification (NCBI taxonomy): domain Eukaryota; kingdom Metazoa; phylum Chordata; class Aves; order Psittaciformes; family Psittacidae; genus Forpus; species Forpus xanthops. The sequence goes on from JASSUY010016815.1 coordinate 8,548, forward strand.
CCAGAATTTACCCAATTTCCTGGCCCAGTGTAGTCAGCAGCTCTCATCATCAGGTGCACTTACTGGAACCCAGTAGAATATGCTGGATGAATACTTGTTTTTCATCACAGAAGAGGGCCACCTGTTTGGAAGGGACACTGAGAACAGGAAACAACATGGTTCCAGCAAATCATTCTTAACTGCTTAGATGTACTTAACCTCCCTAATAGTGAAGAGTGGTCAATCCTATCTGAAAAGCTCTTGAAATCAAGGGATTCTTAGATGAGATTTCTATTCTGGTCTTTGTTAAACATTTACAACTGTAAGGTGTTAATTTCAGAAATAATTCCCTGAATGGTAAAAATAAAATCTCATGGAACCTTTTCCCAATTGAAAATTAAGTTGTGGCATTTTTTTGTCCTATCTTTTATAAAAATATCAAGATGTTTTGGATAAATTACAAATATATGATTTATAACCATTACAGTAAGACCAAAATGTGGGGATTAAATGAGATACATGTGTTCATAGCTATGAACCTTTTATTTGAAAATGCCTTCAGCATGAAGCGATATCTATATCACTATGACCAATATGGTTACTAGCCTGGAGCAGAGTGTCAGATGATTCAAGATGTTCAGGAAGGACATTTCTACTAAATTCTAGTCCCCTAGAAACACAAAGGCAGAGGAAAGCACAAATTTATGAATACAGACTACAAACAAAAGAAGCTAGCACTAAATTTTCCAGCATTTTTAAAGCTTGGTTGAAATCAAGTGTAGTTTGAGGGATGTTTCTTAGTCTGAGTGATCTCATTCACCAAGTTTAGTAGATATATCACATTTTGTAACCAGGATTCTATAATATTGATGAAAAGAGACAACAGTAAAGAATTGCAAATGCTTTGCTTGTAGTAATACAATACCTACTAGGGTCCTCATTGAATAAATTGAGTGTTTTAAGCACTCTTTTAGTTTAAAAAGAGTATTTTACAAAACAATACAAGGATTATTCTTTATTTGTACAATTAGCTTGCTATTATATATCAACTAATGCCTTTAAGAATCAGTTCCCAAGTATCACATTAGTGAACAAATGGTGCTTTATTTACCATTTTACTGCCCATAAATTTGAAGAACAACCTGTCCATTTCCTCTTCCTGTGCTTTCATAAGGGCAAAGGAATTGTGCCCATCTGTTGTACTGCATTACTTGTTACACTGAATGACAGCAAATGTAATCTTTAGAATCAGTGATACATCTTATTTTAGAATGGATTATTTTTCACAAACAAATCTTTTACCCCACTAGTTTCTGCTAGTCCATGGACCAATCTTTCCGTGGTCTTTTTATACTTTATTAGTCCAGTTCAGAGAATATTGTTCTGCTGGCCAAATGCTTTACAAATGTTTTACAAATGTTTTAATGTCACAGGCATCTGCTAATTTGAATAATTTTTTTTTTTTTAATTTTATCCTTCTGTGAAATGGTACAAGAGAAACTGTTTCAGAAATTTGTCTTCTGGGATTCTGTATTATTTTCACTGCAGACCTTTGTAATTCTGCAAATTTGCACTGCAGACTTGACAGTGATGAAGGAAGCAGGTCATCAAGAATGTTCTCTAAGGAACTGTGATGTGTTCTAGCTCATACTTGGCATCCAAGCAAGGTGCATACTGCACCCATGAGACTTCTGCAGTGGTGGCAACTAATATTTTTTTTTCCTTGGTTTAATCTTTTTTTTCCACTACTGTAATTAATTTTGAGATCACTGGGTTTCTATCCTACAGAAATTATTGTGTTGTTTTATTATAATTTGATTTTGGAGGAAAGATGTACCCAAATGATACTACATATTCTTTCTTCTGTTTCTTCAGCTCTTAGAAACATCATATAATTTGGCTAATCTCAGTATTAAACTCCTTGGATAAATCACATCTGGCATGGAGTTTAAAGGTTTTAAATGTCTTTAAATGTCTTTAAATGTTTTTAATTGCTTGGATGTTCACTTCATTTAGCTGAAATCTGATGCCTCCTGTACAGTAGGTGGTCAGTGAAACTGGCTCAACACAATCTTAGAATCATAGAATGGCTGGGCTTGGAAAGGACTTCAAAATCATCTAGTTTCAACCCCACTACCATGGGCAGGAACACATCACACTGGACCAAGTTGCTCAAGCCCCTGACCTCGCCTTGATCGTTGCCGGGGATGGAGCATTCACAGTTTTCTTGAGCAGCCTGCTCCAGTGCCTCACCACTCTTACAGTAAAGAACTTCTCTTATATCTCACATAGATCTCCCCAGTTTAACTTAGAACCTATTACCCCTTGCTCTATCACTACAGTCCCTCACGAAGAGTTCCTCTCTGGCATCCTTGTAGGTCTCTGTGATGTTGGTGCATAGTACCATCAGATTTCTGTCATTTTACCAGTGCTGTTTAATGCAAGAAATACCTTAGTGACAAATTCACTACCTTTTAGCTAATATTACAGTACTTCCTCCTTACTTTTTTGACTATAAACCTTACAAAGGACATTCAAGAAAACAATAATTTTGCCACGCAGTGTCTGAGCTGGCAATATTCAGACTGAGCATCCAGTACATAAATATACTGTTGGCCGAAATGTAAAGTGGGTACACTGCATTTTTGCTTGCATCGCATATGTTGACACATATGGATCAGCAGGTGCCTTTCCACTACACCAGCTACTCTACGCTAGTTGCCCCTTAACTTTTCAGTTATGCCACACATGCTGCTTCGGACATGTTCTAAAGCACAATCATAGTATATTCACTACTTTCTCTGTATTTACAAATGCACCAATTTTGCAATGTTATGGTAGGCATCCTACATCTTTGGACAAATCAAAGTATTGTTTATAAACCTGCTCAGATGTGAGACACCCTTTTGTGGGTCTGGGACCTACTCTGTCAGTACTTCAGTTCCCCTACTGAAGTAGTAATAATGATGATAATTTTCTGATTCTTTTCAGTGGTCTAAGTCAATTTAGATTGAAAACTTTTTTAGGGTAAAAAATTCTTGTCCCTGTGGATGTTACATACAATTTATAGCGACCCTAATTTTTCCACTAGCATTTATAATATCTTGCAGAGTACAGAAATTATTTCCAAATTTAATACAGATGCATAGCAGAGGATGGTTATGAAAAACACTACTGGAACATGCTGGCAAATCCAAGTCATTTCAAAGTAGGCTCTATAACCATTTACCACACATAGTGCCCAATTCATTCTATCATTCTATCTGACCTTTAAAAAAAAAGGAATAAAAAACTGTGGGAGATATTTTTTTTTAAATAGTCTCTTAAATCATGTGTACACTTTACACTAATCCAGTGGAAAACCACTCCTTTCCACTTACATTGTTTCATACTTCTGTTTCAGCATACTCTACTGGTATTCATATGTCAAAGCATAGTTTTCATAATGATTGAGGTACTTAAGCAGGTAAAGGATATATATTAGCTTCCTGTATGTAACAATTTTTTCTTCAGTATGTGAGGTGCATGTCTTCCCATTTTTAATGCATGTGCGTCAAATGAATTTTACAGCCTATTGCAATCTAAAATGTGTTAAGATTACACTAATTTAGTCATTCTTGCATTGTTTTATTTGAAATAAAAAAATCATATTGAATTTCTTTGTATCTCTAATTGCTTAAAAATTAATACTTATGCAAACAACATTGAAACACTACAACAAACCATAAGGGAACAGAACAACTGAATGTATTTTCCCCTTTTAAAAAGCAATTCTTGAATATAAGATTCTGATTAACAAGATCATAATCTCAATATTTTTTGAAATTTTCCCACTTTCTGGTAAATCTCATGACTGCTGACCTTTGTGTGGAAATTTGGAAATGAACACTTTTATTAGTAGTCAAAGCTACAAGGAACAAAATAACAACAATCTCTTTATTGAAAGTAGGTACGCTCAGAGAGAAGGCTATTAAACTGCATGTTTGAAATTGCTGACACACTTGGCAACAATAGAATGTTCAAATCATGAAAAAAGAGGACCCAAAATATTATTGCCCTAAGGAATTGCAGCATTTAAGCCCATGTCTTAGCAACAAATGTCTTATTTCTTTACAATGACCATTCAAAAGATAATATAAATGTAGTATTATAAACCTGTCCAAATATTTTCTGTAATGTAGTTGTAATCAGTTTTGTAAAAAAAGCACTATCAAATGTGTAATGGCTAAACATGAAAGCTTTTCAATTTTCACATTTTTAGAATCATTTAACTTTAGCTGATATATGAATGTATTATTTTTTTATATAATGGTGGTGAAGAACAAGGTGAGAATTTTTTTTTCCCTTTTTATTAGTGCTAATGTCTTAAACTGAAATTCTGAGATACAATGATCAGAAGCACTACGAAAGTCTTCATTGAACTCATCTGTTGGTCCTGATTCAAAATCTCCGAACAGTATTGCCAGTCATGTTCAGCACTCCCCAGGGATCACGAAACAAATCCTTAAAATTGCTCCTATATGGGATGGTTAAAGGGTATCCTGTTTTCTTGCTTGAATGTCAGCTCTTTAGAAAGTAGTAAGACACTTTACGAGATATCAAAAGTAATCATAGTTGGTTATGTATTTATAGCTTTAGAAGGATAAAATAACATAGGTTTCTGTTTTTCATAAATTCTGATATGAAGTATAGTGCCAAGAAGTGTAGTGACAAGAACAATTAGGGAATTAGGTTTCTCATTTCTTTCACCTGGTAAGAAGCTTTTCTTAATCATGATAATTCATTGCAACTTTAATTTGTATTGCAGATTTTAGTTTTGATTCACCCAGCTCTCTGTTAAAGGACAGTTCCATTCTGAAAAATGTTTTCAAATTAGTAAGTCTTTCCTTTCATTATTTTATTTTTGAGATGCATCTCTCCTGGACATAGTTTCAAATGATATGATGAATCATGTCAATTTATGAGTTAATTTATGTACAACATACAGTTATCTCAATTCACACAGGTATCTTTTGTGCAGAAATGCTCAAAACAGTTTCACAAAGATCTATGGCTTGCATATTCTGCTTCCCACACAGTAAAGGTGCTTTTTGTTTGTTTTCATAAACCTCTGTTTTAAGCCCCTCACAAAACTCATTTGCATATGCACTTTACTGCCTCACTATCCATGATTATATTTATTTTGGTGAACAAGGTAAAAATGGGCCATAAACCTTCCATTGCTCTTGTTAACTTAGAGCATCTGCTCTAGTAATAAACACCTGGTTGGATAAATTTGACATCTGGGGATCTTTCAGTTGGCGGACTTGCCCTTACTGAGCCTGTTAGTGGAGATGATGACAGCATCATCTATTTCACAATCTTCTGTTTGTAGTCCTATGTACCTTTGCCAAAGTTGTATCCTGCTGGTGTGACTTGTATGCGCATTTTTTCTTATTTCGACAGCTATAAGCGGGTTTTTGTTACACCTGCCACAACTCAATATATACCTCTGATGCTGTCATGAAAATCTATAAAGAATATATTTTCTAGAGATATATAGGTTTCAAAGAAGCCAGAATACAAGGACAGGTTGGCAGGCAGCTGCTTAGCAGCTCTCTTTAAATATATGCTAACTTCCTGATAACTGTGATTGTCAAAAACGCTTTGTAGTACCATAATGACAAGTTTCACTTCAAAGACTACATCCCTTTAATGTAAAAAGCAGAGTGGAAGCTGGTGATTTTCAATCAAACCTATCACAGGATTTAGGGAAAGTTTCAGATAATTATGATCTCTGTCCAGCCAGCATACAGAAATGAAAGGAACGGAGAAAGTGATAAGGCTTTATCACTTCTCAGGACTGTTTTTTTGTTTTGCATAATGTCACCTCTCAGTTCTCAACAAACATTTGCAAGTCAGTCTGAGAAGATGAATAGCAGCCAAACAGTATGCAGCTTTCACTCTTGGGAACTTTTATTTTCATTTGAGAAAAAGACATTTTCTCCATTTTGGTGAATTTGCACTGGTGAAGTGGATTGATACGTAGTCTTTGATTCCAGGTATAGTTGAAATGTGTGTGTGTATGCATGTTTATGTAGGGAATGGGTGAGTGAATTACATATCCCTCCCACATATAAGTTTTCATATGTTTATGTAGAAATATAAAATGCCAACTTCCACATTGAACAAAATCAATATACAATGTTGTGGTTTGAGATCTTCAAGTAAAATACACTTTCTCCACTATTTATTTTTAATCCTGCTTTTTCATCCTTAAGATAGCTTCTCTTTTATGATTACTATGTCAAGCCAAAGGATTCAGCTTTCAGACTGATATGCTCTGAGCCTAATGCCGATGCCATCTTTTTTCATCATGTGAAAGCTGAAGTCCTTGTTACACAATTAATTCAAGTCTGGTGTGGTTTTATTGTTTGTCTTTCAAGTTATTGTCCAAGTATTTGCAAATAGGATACTAATGAAATATAAAATGAAATCTGGTTTATCATCTGATTGTATGTATTTTGCCGGGTTTTGTGAAGTTGAGTATTGCGATGACAAAAAACAGATATCAAAACTTAGTGGATTGTGACTAGTTTAGACAGCCAGCTCGCTTCGACTCTTCCATTAGATGGCATATCTCAGGGAAGATTAATCCACCACCTATTTTTTAAAGGTTATGAATTGAATTCAGTGCATAGAAAAGTTGTGATGAAACAAACACCTCTGGGAGTGAAGCCAAGATTTTTGACTTTGGAGATGTTTTTATCAGTTGTTCCTAAAATGAAATATAAAAGCACTTGGAGTTGCGGAGGAAGTGCCTTGCTTTTTTTCTTTTATCATTTTTAAAACTCACTCTACCTGAGACTTTAATTTTTTGGCTTCTAAATACAAAGTTATTACATAAAAGTTCTCCTGACATGCTTTTTATGAAATTACTATTCCAACTTTATGAGCAGAGTCCTAATGACTAAGTATGCTCAAGAGAGATATAGGAGGATAGACTGTACATTCTAATAGACTTATTTTTGAAGATGAACATCAAAGTAAGCATTCACTATGTCTATTATTTAAAAGCTGTCTAAAAGTTAACTATTGGAGGTATCTCATTATCTGACAAACCGCTGAAGTCAGTACAGAAAAAAAAGCCTTCCAGAATGGCACTTCCTCTCAGCCTCAAAAAATTTTCACTGGAGGTAAAGTATTTTATATAGTATGTGGTTTTATACCCATATGGATAATTGTGGGTAGATATAGCAGTGTAAACTTTGTCTATGACCTGTTTTATTGACTGATTTATGTGTTTTTATACATACCTTTTATATATAAGAAAATGCTTAAAACACAACCAGAAGGCAAGCAAAAATAGAAAAACAAACCAAAAGCAAAACATTAAGAACTGTTCAGATAACTTACCTACAAATTACTAAAATAGTATTTTTCAGCAGGTACATGTCTTTTGAAAATAACTACTTGAAAAGAAGCTGAGCATGAATATTATGAATAAGCATCGATAATAGTTTGCCTTCCGTGTGTTTCTAGGTGTTTTTTTCCATTATATTCAACAACTGGAGTTGAAATGCACTCTCCGAAATACTTCAGCTGCCATAAAATAGCAGCCTACTTAACCAGGAGCTATGTGGCACACTGAATGCTAGTTAAGCTTTTCACAGTGGTATACTAATTTTTTTTCCCAAGTTTGAGGATGCTTGTATTACTTAATATATCACCTGTATACATTTTTCTCAGGTTTCTATTGCAGCACAGACTAAAAAAGCTGCTATCTGCCAGTGTTAAACTACTAGTACTGAGTAGCTATCACAGTGGTGTGAACGTGCTGTGTTACAGTTTTTGATCATTATTCATACAAAGCCAAACAGTAGCATACAAATGAATTCTTGCTATATTTTATAGGTTGTATCTTGGCATAATGCCCTCTTCACTAATCAATATTTTCCATTGTTCTGGCTCCTATAGGTGATATTAAAGTGAATGTACATTATTTTGGGATATAGCTGTATTGACCAAACAATTATCTTGTGGAGACAGTGGATCATTGCAGACACTTTCATTATTAAATGACTAATTCAGCATTTGAAACATGACCCTACTGCAGTGTCTTGACACAAATGGCCTCCATGCTCTCTATGAATCTTTCCTATTGACCCACTTTTGCTTTCGTACATGAAACAAAAAAATGAAGTTAATAAATTAAGTTATATTTATAATTTGCAAGTTTTGATTATATTTTCATTTTATTTATTTATAAAATTACTTACTAATCTTAAGACAATTATTTTTTGAGTTACACCTTCTTAAATTTGCTTTTATTCTAGAGTCAGATTACTGGAGGAAGCTTTGGGAGAAATTCTACAGATCTATTCTTAAAATTTTAGAGCATCAAGATGTCACTTATTTGAATTATTAACTCAGATTTTCGGATAAATTTTTTCCCAGCTGCACATCTTAACCTTTTTCTCTTATCCCTTTTCACTGCAGAACTGAAAAACTAATACATTTTTGAATTTACTGAAGTCAACAGGAAGTACAAATGTTTGACTCATCAGAAATGCAGGCTTTCCAAATGCTGAAGTAAAGTTTTAGGTTACAAAAGTAACCTTCCTTCCCTGGCAACTTTCACTGTGCATATAGAGGCCTTACAGGTAGGGGAGGCACAGTTTAGCACTATGAAGCAATTGATTCTTTTTGCTAATACACACAGAAAGTAGATAGAACTGGTCAGATATCAGCTGAAGCATATTCTCACTCCTCCTCAACCCAGAAAGTCTTTGTTGGTCAGATGGCCCTCAGGGGTCAGAAAGGGTGACTTTTGTTGTGCTTTGGAGTTGGTTCATCCTCAGTGCTGCTGAGTTGCAATCTCATGATTCTCTGCTTTTTTCATGTTGATATTTTTTCTCCTGATTTTGTAGCTGTGGCAAATGGCAGTCTCAACAATTACACTTGTGTAATATTTTTCACACCTTAATAAAAGATTTCTAAGTAAAACTGTCGAGGTCATCCAGCTTAGCTGCACTAAACCAGAACTTGGATAACAGAAACATAAGGATGAAGGTCATATTAACTTTAACATCCTCAAGCTGGTTGGAAGACAACACTAGTATCCATCCCATCTAAATGCTTAAATTAATTGTGGGGGAAAGAGCAATTTGGGTGCCTATAGGAAGAGGTCTAGTTGCTATCTGAGGCTCCTGGTTTCAAAGTGCCTTTCCAGAACCCTGCAGGGTTCCCAGGATATCTTGTCTGCCATTCCCTATGGGGAAATCCCAGCTTCCCTAAGCACTGAACATCTACCTTTAAGCACATAAATGAGCCCCTGTAAAACCACATAGTGGTTAACAGTTTTGCGGGTTTATTAGTTTTTAATTTATTTTAAACATTTTACCTCTGTCTTATAAAGATTAATTTTGAAAATCTGCATTTATTTTTTTAAATTATTACATTAAATATTCTGGATTAGCTACCTGTGGCAAGATTCAAGGAAATTATCCATTTACCACACTCCTAGAAACGTTTTATGCATGTATAAAGTAGGAGTGGGAGGCTGGTGTATTTTCTGAGTCTAGCCACTGACAAGATGTATAGCTGAAGAAAGAATGCAGAAAGTCAGTGTTTGTCATGTTTACCTGAAGTACTGTCACTGACCTCAGTGGAAGTTAAGGCTGATATGTGTCAAAGAGTGAGAAGCCTCCAATACATCTTTTTTCTAGAGGTTAAGACTTGTTGTAAATGAGGAGATTCTCATAATTTTCTCTTTCCAAAGTGAGAGGAAATGTTACACATCATTCTAGCAATTGGAATTTCACCTTGCCCAGAGCTTCAGGTGACATTGTAACCATCAGAAACTGCAGGAAAGATTGTAAGAAACCCCAAATCTAGTGACAGTGTATAATGAAGCTCAAACCAGTAGTTAGGCAACATAAAGAGCTGTAATGCTAGATAGAAGTATGAGGATGAGAACAAGACTAACACGACAAATAGCAGGAAACTCATGGGATGGGACAGTGTGCCTATGAATAATCAGAACAGTATTGATAAGGGGGTGAAGAAATGTCTTAGAGAAAAATGCTATCAAAGCTATCAAAACTTCCTTTTCTGCTTTCTAGTTGTTTTTTTTGTTTGGGTTTTTTGTTTTGGTTAGGTTTTAGTGTGGATTTTTTTTTTGGGGGGGAGGTGGAGGGAGAGATAAGGGATGTTGATTTTGTTGTGGGTTTTTTTTTTAATTGGAACCTAGAAAATTATATTGGATGACAAAATAATTGAATAGAGATCATGAAGAAGAATAAATTATTAGTTGCTGGAATTTGGAAAAATGAATCCTCTAACTAAAAGCTTGAGAAGAATCCATAGCTTTCACTACTATATTACTATGCAGTAATCTTAACCATGATTTATTAGTGAAAGCATCTGTGCTTTGTCTTGGAACCAAAAAGTGCTCTATTGGATTTTGAGTCCAAGGCCATGTCCACTGGTTCAGGTGTCTGCTTGAGAAGTGAAACCTGCTTCATACCTTGTGCTGTCTTGAGAACACTTCTCCTCCTGCTCCTTTAAAACATTTCACAGTGTTAGAGAGTATCTATGGGATGCCAAGTCACTGCTCTGGCTTGAAAGGGCACTGACTTAAAAAATATCTGGTTTCAGCTACACAGAGGGAAAATCTGAACTTCAGTTCCTAACATTGGCTCTCTAGTCAGAAGACCACTGAGGAAGACAAGAGCAGTTTTCCCACTAGGATTGTATACAGAAGGTAGAACTGTTTAGAATTTCCATGAACACCATCTGGTCCTGCACATCATGCATCAGGTGACACTTGTAATTTACTCGTGCTCCACCCAGAATAAGGCTGAACCTACTATTACACATATTACACTACATACTAGTCCTTGTAAAATTAAGTATTGATTCTTTTTTACATATTAAAAAAGAGCATTTCAAAGAAAAATAGTCTTAATTCTACTGCAAAAAAAAAAAAAAAAGGACATATTAAAACTCATGTTTGTCACAAAATAAAATTGCATTCTCCAGCCCACTCCCATTGTAATAGGTACTATATGCATATACTGATAGACAGGCACAGCCATGTCTATTGTCCTCCTAAGCACAGAATATCTCTAAACACTGGAAAATTGAAATAGATAATAGCAATAAGATTGAGGCTCTGAAATATTATTAAATAGACATAAATACAAACACATATCTATGTAAATAAGGGGAAATCAGCCCAGATCAATTTGGTGGCCATCTATGATGGGGCTACAGAACTGATGGACAGGGGTATAGCAGTTGATATCATCTACCTGGACTTGTGCAAAGTGCTCGACACTGTCCTGCACGACATCTTTGTCACTAAACTGGAGAGACATCAATTTGATAGGTCAATCACTTGGTGGGTAAAGAACTGGCTGGACAGTTGCAAGCAAAGTGTTGTGCTCAATGGCTTAATGTCCAGCTGGAGACCAATAATGAGTGGTGTCCCTCAGGGGTCAGTGTTGGGACCGGCCTTGTTCAACATCTTTGTCAGTGACGTGGACAGTGGGATTGAGTACGCTCTCAGTAAGTTTGCTGATGTCTCCAAGCTGTGTAACTGGGTTGATATGCCAAAGGAAAGGAATGCCATCCTGTCATGGGTTCAGCAGCAGTAGTCATTTTTCTCCTTCATAGTAGCTGGTGCAGCACTTTTTTTGATTTTGGGGCTGGAAACAGCACTAAAAGCACCAGTGTTTATAGTTACGGTTTAGAATGTGTAGGCTAGCCAAGGACTTTCTGAGCCTCATGTTCTACCAGGGAGGAGGAGAAGCCGGAAGGAAGCAGAGACAGGACATCTGAACCAAAGTAGTCAAAGAGGTGTTCCATACCACAGCGTGTCATGCCCAGAATGCAAAAATGGAGAGCAGAGACTTGGGAGGGTGGAGGATGCACTGCTTGGTCAGGCTGGGTGGTGAGCTATTGGATTTTTAACCTGTATTTGCCTTGTCATTATTACTGCTTGAGGGGCTTAAACCATGACACATTCGGAGGGATCTTGACACGCTTGTGAGGTGTGCTGATGCCAAACTTACAAAGAACTGTTGTGTTTTCAGCCACTATAACACCCAATTCGTTCACTCACTTCCCCCTCCTTCTTCCCCCAGACCCAGGGGAATGGGAAGGAGAATCGAAAGAATGCAACTCTGAACAGTTGAGATAAGAACAGTTTAGTAACTAAGGTATAACAGAAAACCACTACTGCTACCACCAATAATAATAATGACAAGGCAAATACAAGGGAAAAAAATATAATTGCCCACCACCTATATCAAGCCTGACCAAGCACTGCATCCCCACCCTTCCAGGTCTCTGCCCTTCATTTTACACCCTGGGCATGATGTGCTGTGGTATGGAATACTTTTTTGGTCAGTTTGGGTAAGGTGTCCTGTCCCTGCTTCCTCCCAGCTTCCTCTCCTCCTTGACAGAGCATGGGACTCAGAAAGTCCTTGATCAGGACAAAATAATACCAAGCAGTAACTGAAAATGCTCGTGCAGCGCTGTTCCCAGACCCAAATAAAAAAACCCAGTGCTGCACCAGCTACTAGGAAAAAGAAAAAAATGACTGCTGCTGCTGAACCCATGACAGTATCCGCTCCTTATTCCATACTATTCATGTCATGCTCACATCCCATATTTTCAATATACCATCACATGTATATATATACATCCACACACACACACACAGGGATAGAGATCATCCCTTAGTGCATGCACCTATCGCTATAAACCTGCTGAGTCCATCCAGTCCATGATATCAGTCTCCATCTGTTGTAACAGTCTTTCACAGCCGGGGAGGATGTGTGGACTCTTGAATAAACTGGGCAATAATGCTGTCGTGGTTTCAGGTGTAAATCAATCTGCCTGCCCACTCACTCCTCCCACCTTCTTCCCCCCCACTTCGGGGGGGGGGGAGGAAATGAGAAGAAGAACTGAAAGAACGCAAC